>PVIH01008587.1:0-89593 GCA_004025045.1 Sigmodon hispidus
TGTGTGTGGTGTGTATGGTGTGTGTGTGGTGTGTGTGGTGTGTGTGTGTGGTGTGTGTGGTGTGTGTGTGGTGTGAGTTAAATGTCCATGCACAGGGAACGTGGTTTGATGTGCACGATGAGGTGCTCTCAGAGAGGGCAGCCTCCCAGTGGGATCTACGGTCACTCCCCGTGAGATGGACACTCTCGGTGCCTATCCTGCCCCCTCCAGTGTGAAAGTGTCTTCCTGCCTGGTGAACCTGGCACACCTGTGCCTCTGCATGCCCGCCTGGTGAACATGGCACACCTGTGCCTCTGCACGCCCGCCTGGTGAACATAGCACACCTGTGCCTCTGCATGCCCTCCTGGTGAACATGGCACACCTGTGCCTCTGCACGCCCGCCTGGTGAACATGGCACACCTGTGCCTCTGCACGCCCGCCTGGTGAACATAGCACACCTGTGCCTCTGCATGCCCTCCTGGTGAACATGGCACACCTGTGCCTCTGCACACCCGCCTGGTGAACATGGCACACCTGTGCCTCTGCACGCCCGCCTGGTGAACCTGGCACACCTGTGCCTCTGCACGCCCGCCTGGTGAACCTGGCACACCTGTGCCTCTGCACGCCCGCCTGGTAAACATGGCACACCTGTGCCTCTGCACACCCGCCTGGTGAACCTGGCACACCTGTCATTGCTGCTCTTTCTCATCTCAACAGTTACCTCTACAGACAGGGCTGGAGGAGGCTTTGGGGTTTCCCAGGTCTCCCTGCCCCTGCTGAGCGAGCCTCTGGGCACCCTGTCCCTCCTGAAGGAGCCTCAGAGGTTCCTGAGGTCCCCGTTCATCTTCCCATCCTGACCCTGCCCCCCCAGTCCCTTATGTCCCCCTGCAGGCAGGTGGCCCTGGGAATGTTGTACCACAATGATAAACAGGCCTGGCATTCCTGCTGGTGGCCAGTGTGGCAGGGTCCTCAGCTAGACACGTAAGACTGGCAGAAGGCTGTTCTCGGAATGAAGGCAGACTGCACTCCCACATCATCCACAGAAACACTCAAATAGCTTCAAGCTGTTGGTTCAGAAGGCAGCAGGATCCCCCAAAACAAACACACACAGGCTTGAAAGGCCGCTTCTCCAGTCTCAGATCCTCCTCAGAGCTGAGGCAGAAATAGCATGCAGAGATGGGCCAGCAGCTTCTCAGGTTTCTGGGGTGGCCTGGCTGACCCCTGTAGCCGCTGCCTTCAGGATGCTCTGCCCAGAAACAGCTTACCCTCTCCACCTGTCTTCACATCTCACTCAAGGAGAGGGCCCAGAAGGCTGCACCAGTAACCGAGCTACCCCAAAGTCACTAGAAGGGCCAGTGCTCAGGACAGAGCAGGGCAGACCGGGGAATTCTGGTCAGCTTTACAAGAGGCCTTAATTCATCTCCTGCCATACAGTACAGGAAGCCGGGCACATGCATACGTACAAACTATGTATGTGTGAATAAAAGCATGCTACCCCTAGAGACCACGGAGAGGCTCCCCCTCGGCCTCTTCAGCCTTTAGTATGTCATCCAGTGAGCTGCTCTCGCTGACAAGAGCCAGGTGTAACAAGCCCCACCCCCACGTTAAAGGCTAGAGGGTAGCAGAGGCCAGACGACTAGCTATGAGCTGCCAGACCGACCAAGCATGGCCCTGGCCTGGGACTCCTGTCTAGACGGCACGGGATTCTGCGCTTACATCATGATAACAGCGGCCAGCAGACTTGGCCAGGGCAGTGGGACTGGAGAGGTGGCCACTGACCAAGAGACAAGAGCCCATCTCTCCAAGGAGTCCCAGATGAGACGTAGGACTGTCTGTGCATACCAGGTACCCTGGCTTCCTTACCTCATCCAGAGTGCAACCTGAGCTGAGCTCACTCTCCGTCTCTTCCACAACTGTCTGTCAAGATCCACAGGGAACTTCATTTTAAAGGAGACAGGAGACCTGTTCAAAATGTTGATGGTGGTTAGTTTTAAATCTCACCTTGCCACAGTTTAGAATTATGTGGAAAATATAATGGTTGGTTTGCAATCGTTCCTTGATTGTTAATTGATGCGGGAAGATCCCCTGCCTTTGTGGGCAGCACCATTCCCTAGGCAGAAGGTCCTGAATCTACACAACAGGAGAAAAACAGGAGCAAACAGACAGCTTGATGCATCCTTCTCTGCTCCTGACTGGATGTGATGTGACTAGATGTTTAAGCTCCTGCTTGACTTCCTGAAACAATAATCAGCAGCCTGGAACTGTAAGCCACACAAACCCTTGCCACTCTATGTGGCTTCTGGTTGGGATATTTTTATCACAGTGACAGAAATGAAACTAGAGCAATGTCATATAAGGTGACAGCTCTGAGCTGTGGAAATATCACAAATTCAGGAAATTAACGTCTCTGCATACCCGGAGGATGCCAAGAGCAAAGGAACACACACCCAGGAGTCAGGAAGGAGGCGGGGCAGACACAATTTTGAGCCTGCCGGTGAAGGGTGCTGCTGAGCAGTACCTGAGTGGGTAGAAGGGCTGTTCTGTGGCCCATCACTCCTTCATCAGAACCCACCCTGTGTGGAGACCCATCCTGTGTGGAATCTGCAATGTTTTTTCTCTCTACAGTTAAGAAGCCCCCAGCTCGGTGATCCTTTGCTCAGGAAACATTCCTCTCATAGGAGGCATCTATCAGCCATGCAAGAGCCCAGGACCCAGGAAAGAGGCTTGTTAGCCTCTGCAGCCTACTGAGCCAGGGACAGGCAGCAGACGGCCCCCAAGGGGTGAAGTTCAGAAGGAGCAATACAAAGGCACAGTCATTGTCCTGGATGGGAGGCTATGAGGAGGTGAAGAAGCTTCTGGGGCAGAGGTGTCCTGCCCCATCATAGGCTTGGGCGACCTGGAGGGCTGCTCAGTCTGAGCTCTTCAGACTGCAGCTCAGCACCAGGCCTTCGGGGGGCAGTAGAGAGGCCTCAGGGGGCAAAGCACGGGGACTCTCAGAATCCATGAAAAAAAACCAGGCATGGTGGCCCAGGCTAGTCACAAGTGCTGGCGCTCCAGAGACAGGCAGATCTCCAAGTCACTAGCCAAACAGCCTAGTCAGTGAGCACCAAGGGCTAGTGAGAAACCCTGTCTCAAAATACAAGGTGGGTGACCATGAGTGAGGAACGATATCCCTGTCCCCCGAGTAACCTACATATGTGTACACACACATGAATATACACACATCCTCACATGCAGACAAAAATAACAAGTGTTCATTTCTCCTCAAATTAAAAAATATGCACAACACTGACATGCCATTTTTTATCTGTCAGCATGGCAAAATTCAAAAAAGTCTGAGAGACACCGTCTGAGCAGTGTGAGAATCAGCAGACACATGTGGGTACCTGCAGGAGCATGGCCAGGCCTTGGAGAGGGCAGTGGGTACATGGATTGGTGGATGCAGAAATTCCACTGTGAACCTGAGCTTGTACCAGTGAAGGCAATGTACACTGAACACTGGTCCCACAGTACATCTAACAACACAAGCAATGGTGTATATGAACTCACCGCCTTCTGCATAAAGGTGAGTAAGTGAGAAGAATATGATCAGAATTTCTTGTCATTTCCTAGAACCACTTGGGAAGACACCTGAGAGAAACCACAGTGTAGCCACCTCTTTGAGGAAGCATCTGCCAATGAGTCAGTAACTGCTGCAGGCTGGTGGGACGTGTGTCCACGTCACAGAAAGACAACAGGTGAGATTGGCTTTGGAGGAAGCAACCTAGAGAGGAGACATACCCCCACCCCCATGATCATCACACACACTATCCACATGCACAAGCACATACACCCAGTGCACTTCTATCAAAGGTTAATTATCTGTAGGCAGGTCACCTCACACCTTCGCATGAATACATCCAAAAGCTCAGGTGGAGAATTGTGGATAAGAGACAAAGAAATAACATCCACTACCAGAGGAATCACCAGAGAATATCCAGGAGGTTTGGTCTGTCTTCATCTGTATTCTATCACAACCTTACCCTAAGAAGGAAAAGGAGCTCCCAAAGACACTTGATTTTCACAGAGACCCCAAGGTACTCAGTGTTAGTATTTTGCAGGAGAGAGACATGATTGGCTGCCAGGTGCCACCCAGAGTTTATTTAGGGGGTTTGGATGTCCAGAGAAGCGGGGGAGGGGAGAGAAAGAAGGAAAGAGGAGAGAGCAGAAAAAAAAGGACCCACCGCCCCGTGTTATTCCCGTGCCAATCCTTTTACAGGAGCAGGTGGGCTTAGAGCCACGCCTGGGGGCGTGCCACACCTGGGCGTGTGCCGGGGCACAGCTGTGCCTAGGACCGAGCTCTGCGGTGTCTGGAACACACTAACGCAGAACTGAGATCCCGGAGAGGCCAGCGAAGGGCAGACTAGGGAAATCACACTGGAGCTTGCCACCACCTAGAGGAGAGGAGACCAAGGACGCTGCAGGGGGAAAGCCACAGGAGGAAAATGAAATGATCCCAGTGTCAGATAGAAAGCATAGGCAGATGGCAATCACCGAGTCCCAAAAGGCGGAGAGTGCACAGAGCAGACACTACCAGCCAATCCAGCAACATGTGCTGCTTATGTTCAAGTCTATGCATGAGACGGGGAAGCCACAGACAAGCTCTGCCATGGTCCCTCCACCACAAGGGCTCACAGGGAGCCTACAGACTCTCCCTAAATATCCAAAGATAGTATTAGTAATGAGGGTTCGCTATCCAAAAACCTGTCTCACTCAGAGTATAAAGAAAGCATCTCTCAGCACATGGAGTAGAGAGCCCCCCCCCCACCATTGCTCACAGCACACTCCTCCTATCAGAAGCTCCCCTCTACACTCTGTTCTCAGAGGGGAAGGAGGATTCAAGGATGAAAGAAACAGACAAAATCTGAATATGTGAGTATGTATGGGATGCTGGATGAGAGTATATGATGAACAGAGGAGTTGAAAGAGATCACACCTGCAGACCCAGGAAAACTCAACTCTTTGCTATGTTTTCTGTTGTGGCTTTCTTGTTACAGATAAAATTATTACCAATTACTAAAAAGAAAACTAAGGAAGCGAATGCTCCAGACTGGATAACAAATGGTATGGTCTGCCAGCCTGTGAGCTTCTCGACAATTACAGGGACAACAGACCTGAGAGACAGAGAAACACAGTAGAGCCAAGGGCTGTGCTCTGTGCCCATCTAGCTGTGAAACTGGATCCAGATAACAGCAGAAACTAAGTGAGGGAAGAGTTAAAGCTATAAACAGTGATAATATGTAAAATCAATTTAAATTAGTAAAGATGGGAAAAGTGGAGAGGTGAGTGTGTGGCTGATCACCACTGTCGGCTTGCTGCCTAGGAAACACAGCTCCGGAGACTATTGGAAGGTGTTTTCTACGAGGCTAACCTAGTAGGGAAGACCACCCGGGATACAGGCAGCGCCATCCCACAGGCCAAGGTGCCGGGTTAGATGAAGGAAAGAGAGAAGCCCAGCTGAGCTCTGCCTCCCCTTTCTATACTTCCTGGTCAGTGTGGACCAAGTGCCTTCCCCACCAAGATGGATGTCATGCCTCTAAACTGAGGGCCCAAACCCTCCTTTTCTTAAATTGGGTTTTGTCATGTATTTAGGAAAAGTAACTAATACAGTTTTGAATTAAAAGATATAACTTATAGGGGCTGAAGACATTGGTTGCTCAGTGGTTAAGACCAGAGTTCAATTCCCAGCAACCGCATGATGGCTCACAATAGTCTACAACTCCAGTTCCAGAGGATCCAAAACCCTCTGAAGGCACCAGACATAAAAACAGTGCCAATACATGGAGGTGAAACACCCAAACTACTACTAATAATTTTAAACTAACTCTTCTAGGACATTTGACTGTACACAACACAGTGAGGCTTTCCCAGCGGCTTCCAGCTTTCTCTTCACAGTTCCTCATGCAATGACGCTATGTGAACTCTTATGACACGGGTGCTTCTTCTAACAAATCATGATCTGATGTCACCACAGCCGTGTCCTCTCTCCCCATCTCTCCAGTCCAGCCGTGGCCATTGCAGCAGGCACTAATTAGGACTGAGAGTTTCCAGCATTGACTTCTGGTCCCTTACCTAGCTCTTACTCAGCCTGCAGTTAGTTTTATCTCCACTCAGGATTGTTTCTCCTTCCCAGAGAACAACAGAACCAAGATCCAGGTATCAGGTGCATCACTGATACCAGGACGTCCCACACAGAGGCCCCCAGACAGAGCGGTTTGCACAGGCACATACACATTCGCCGTGCTCCTATGTGTGATGATTGACCTTGATTGTCAACTCGATGGGATCTAGAGTCACCTCAGAGGCACACCATTGGGTATGTCATGAGATGTCTTTCAGAGAGGGTGAACTGAGGGGGAAAAGCCATCCTCAGAGTGAGTGACACCTTAGAATAGGAAGCCCAGGTATGAAGAGGTCTGAGGGGAAAACAGTGTTACCCATCTGTCTTTATTTCTTTCTGAGTGTGTCAGTCACTCTCACTGCCACCAAACTCCAGGACCTTCAGCTTCAGATTCTTCAGCCTTCCAGTGTGGACTAAAGAAGAGTGGCTCTCCAGACATCCTCCAGCCCCTCAGCACCACAGGGGACCGCTCAGACATCCAGACTTGAGAGCTGAAGAGCCACCTGCTCTTGGCTTCTCCAGTGTGCAGATGGTCATTGTTGGTTATTTCATGACGGTCAGCTCATCTCACATAAGGCAATGCAATGTATTCCCTTTGCAATATACACTCATTCTCAGTTCTGTTCCTCTGAAGTTCCTGACTCTTACATATATTGTGATATACACAAGTCCACATTGATGTTGCAGCCAATTCCCTGCCTCTTGGATTATTGTCTCCTTCTCATGCCTGCTGAAATTCCCACCATGAGAAGCCCTACTCTTCACCTGTACAGTTCACTCAATCCTTCAACTTGTAAGTGTGTGTGTTCCTGGTGTTCCTGGAATTCCCAGTTCTGTGTAAGCACATTACTGACCAATCTGCAGGGCTGGTGTGTGGTTCTCTTTTGCTTTTAGACTCCACATACTTCCCAAATGACCTAGGCAGTTCCTGTTCTGCCCATCCAAGGAACCCATTCACTCACACATGAGCAAGGTCATTAGGTACAATGTTAGGCCCTTCCTAGGGCCCCTAACCTCTTACGTAATGGGCTTTTATCCCCTTTCTTTTCTTTTTAAGTTATTTCCATGTATATTGGTGCTTTGCCTTCATGTATGTCTGTGAGCCATGTGCATGTCTGGTGCCTGCTAGAAGATAGCATTGGATCCCCCTTGGAAATGGGGTTATACACAGTTGTGCATTGATACGTAAGTGCTGAGAATCGAACTCGGGTCCTCTGGAATGGCAAGAAGCATGTTTAACCACTGAGAAATATTCCCAACCCCCTTAAGTTATATTTTAACATGTACACATGAACAGTTACCCTGGGCTATAGAGTCCTGTGCATTTTGAGAAATGTACCATATATATTATACTTCCATGGGTACAGAATAGCTTCATCTGGTGGGTTCCATGTTCATCCCTTTCTCCTGCTTTGTACAGTTTGAATCTGAACCCCTCCTCCCCACAGTGTTGTGTTTTGAATGCTAGCTACCCCGTTTATAGAGCTGTTTGGAGAGACTGTGGAATGCTTCCAAGGTGGGGCCGACTATCAGAAGTAGGTCACCTGGGTGGACCTTTGAAGGTGCTCCCTGCTTGTTCCAGCTCTTGAATTCTCTACCTTCTCATGTGCTGTGATGCCAGGGCTCTCAGCTACACACTCCAGCACCAAGATCTCTGCTGGGCCCTCCTGTTACAAAGTTGTATCTGTCAGGCAATTTGTCATAGTGAGAAAATTAATACATCATTGGTTCCTGGAAGTCGCTGGTCTCTTTTCTGATATCTATCTTATCAGAAAGATGAAGTTGGAGTCTTTAAAAAGGTGTTTTATTATTGTAGGTGTGTGTGAGCCCGCATGCCTCAGTGTGTACGCAGAGGTCCACGGGCAATCCAGTTCTTTCCCTCCACCTTTAACTGAGTTCCGGGGCTTGAACTCAGGCCTCCAGTCTTGCTGAGCCACCTCAGGAGCCCAGGAAGACACACGGATAATCTAATGTGCAGCCTCTGCACAGAGGCTCGGCTGTGTCTTTCCCTGCCTTGGGGACTGGCTGCTCCCTATCAGAAAGCACGGATGTTTACCTCTGCACCTGCTGACAGCTAAGGCTGCTTCCTGTTCGGGTGATTGTGAAGAAAGCTGGTGTAAACATCCATGTGCAGCTTTCTGTGTTGGCATAAACTTTCAGATCAATTGGATGAGCACCAGCGAGCACAATTGCTGGATCTTAGGCGGAAGAGCGTGTACAGTGTAAGAAAATGCCAAGCTACTCTCCATGGCGTGCATGCCCCCCTGCATGCCCCCCATGTGCCACCAGCCGTGCCCAACCATTCTTGTTGCTTGACATGCTCACTAGCATTTGGTGCTGGCAATTTGTGAAGTTTTTGTTTTGGTTTTTTTTTTTTTTTTTCTTTTAAATCTGTGTGTGGTGGCATCTCCATGTTTGAATTTGCAATTTCATTGTAACAAATGGCTTTGAATATCTTCTCACGTGCTTCTCCACCATCTGTCTGTCTTCTGTGGTGAGCCGTCTCTCCACATCTCTCCCCATTGTTAATCAGGGTGTTTGTTTTCTGATTGCTTAGTGCTAAGGTTTCTTTGTAGATTTTTTTGAGCATCACAGGAGAGGTTGAGTATACAAAATAGACAAAACATGTATAAAAAACATTCTAATCCACAGCCTTCAGTAGCCTGTAATATAGACCTTTAGCCTCCCTGTCCAGCCCAGGAAACCTCCCGTTCTTTGCTGGGCTTTCAGGAAGTAGATGGCAGGACTGAATTACATGGAAGCGTAGAGGACCCATCCCAGAGCCTGGCTGCATGCACCCCAGGCTAAGGCATCTCCAGCCATGGCATTGCCTGCTCCTCACCTTTCAACAGTGCCTTCTAGAGATGATCTGCACCCCAAACAGTCAAACCAGGTAGGGCATCCTCACCTGCCCAGTCCTCATTTTCCAACAATGCCTTCCAGGAGCAGGTTTACATTAGTCAAAGCCCATTTTCTTTTGTGGATCAAGTTTTGGGGGAAGAGCTGGGTCAGTAACTGCAGATGGTCTGCGCCCACCTTGTTTCTTGATTCGGTTTACTCCAGCTCAGCAGCCTTCCTGCTCTGCATCTTACATTAGCATATGGCTTGAGTCTGGATAAGACACTTCTTTCAGTCAAACCTGGATCAAGATGCTCTGTTGGGGTCTCGGTTGCAGCAGTCCCATGAGCATGGAATGGAGCCATCCCCTGGAACATAGAGACCTGGGGTCCTTGGGCAGGGCTTCCCTGGAAGCCACAGCTTCAAGGGCAGGGCATCTGTTCTTCCTTGGAGTCTCTGTGCACAGAGCAGGAGCCAAGGTGCCACAGCTGGCAGGAACATCAGAGCTACTGTGATAAAATCAGACAGAGGCAGTAACTATAGAAAATACTTTCAGGTCACTGAATGCCAGCTCACCAGGGCGTCTTCAGGACTGTCCTTGCATGGGAGCACCTGCAGCTCTGAGAACAGGTGGCATTGCCTGCATCTGCAGATACTCTTGGTTGTCACATGGGAGGGCACCACTGGCATCTAGTGAGTAGAAGCCAGCGTGCTGTTGAGCACGAAGCCAGGCCAAGGATACACACACACACACACACACACACACACACACACACACACACACCTGCAAGAGAAAGAATCAGTTAAATATTGTTAACAGTGCTGAGGGAAAAAGGCTTGCAGGAACTGCCCTGGGGACCACTGCACTATCGCACCTAGAGCCTCACAGGTACTGCAGCCTTTGTTTGTCCAGAGACCACACACTGCTGATTTAGAGCCCCCTTTATCTAGGGCCACTAGTTACTGAGTCACCTGCCAGGGACAGGTGGAAATGCATTTTCTTGCCAAATGTAGGAAATCCCCTGGCAGCATAGGCCTGCTTAGCTCCTGGAAGCCTTCTAAAGTGGTCATGCTTTACTATACAGTACCATCATACACAAAAGGACATTGTGATCACATGGAAGTTAAGACCATGTTTAAAAAAAAAAAACCCACAAGGAAACAAGACCAAACTTGAAAAACAATCACAGCCACCCCCTTGGTCCTGCCTGTGTCTCAGGCTTCATCCCAGGACCTTCATCCCCACCCCCAACCCTGAAGAATTAACTCCCATGAGCCTGTCTGTTCTCATTCCTTTTCTTCTTCCCACCAAGTGCCTATATGCAGTAGGTTTGGTTAGCAGTGTTAAAAAATGGTACCCTGTCCTGCGTCTCTCTAGCAACCATCTGTTACCACCAGCCATGTCTATGCTCATCATGTTTATTGCTCATAATATTCTGGTGTGTCAATAGATGACAGTTTAGCTATTCTCTTGCTAATGATAATATAAGCAGTTTCCAGGTTTTTTGCTTTTGACATTCTTGGATGCAAATTCCCAGTGTGCACTCGGTGCCTCAGGCCATTAACAGGGTTCAAAACTGGCGACCAGTAAGTGAACATTATCTTCAATTCCACGGGAGAATGTCACATCATGCTTTCTTTCCTAAATAAACCTTAAAGTGTGCATGCAGACACTGGCTATATATACATATAATAGATAGTAAAATTGTCACTCAAGAAAAGCTAACTAGCTCATTGGTCACCTCACACTACAACGGCTGTCATGATCCATCCAGACAAGTATACACGTCATACCTGTCACACCCGTCACACCCGTGTGGCACGTGGGTCCCCACTGTTCCACACCTTCTCACCTAGCGTTGCTAAGATTCCCAGGTTTCTCCTAATGTGATGCCAAGATACAGTATCTGGTCACAATCTTACTTTTCTCTTTCCTATTGGCCACCCCCACCTGTTTCTCTGACTTCAGTCTGCTTACTTCCCATTTGTCTCCTTTCCTCCATGTTCCGTGAGCCTGCCTTCTGTTACTCCTGGGTTTCTTGTACCCTCTCACGGCTCTGATTTGTGTCTTTTCCTCCATGTACCGTGAGCCTGCCTTCTGTTACTCCTGGGTCTCTTGTACCCTCTCACGGCTCTGATTTGTGTCTTTTCCTCCATGTTCCGTGAGCCTGCCTTCTGTTACTCCTGGGTTTCTTGTACCCTCTCACGGCTCTGATTTGCTTTTCACTTTCATTTTTTTAGGATAAACTTTAAAAAAAAATCTATTCAGACTTCTTTCTTTTTAAAGTATATTTATTACTTTAATAAGTATTTAATAAGTAAGTATTATTTATTATCTTTGTGTTTGTTGTGTCTTTGTCTTTGCCATGTGTGCAAACCGGAGGAAGCCACTATAGTGGGATTGTGCTCTGTTCCATTGTAAATGGCCGTCCTACCTACTAGTGTAATAAAAACGCTGATTAGCCGAAGGCAGAAAGGAAGTATGGGTAAGGCTACCAGACTAAGAAAACTCTGGGAACAGGAAGAACAGAGCAGAGACGCCACAGAGTCACCAGAGAAGCTAGCAGATGCAATGGACAGCTATGCTGCTCTGAGAAAGGTACAGAGCCACATGGCTGGGAAGATAAGGGTCATGGATTAGTATAAGGGTAAAGAGTTAGCAAGTTATATGCCTGGGCCCTAGGTTAATCAGTGTAAAATTAATGTAAGTGGCTGTGTGTTTCTGCGGGTCTACAAGTCTGTAGGTCTGGGGTCTGCAACTCAAAACCTCAGGGCTAGGCAGGAAAGGCCGGGCCAGAAACTTCATACTATAAGCCATCAGATTCCCTTGGAGCTGGAGTGAAAGGGAATTGTGGGCCACCCAACATGGGTATAGAAGTGGGGTCCACTTGGAGGACTTACTTCTGTGTTGCTACTCCAGAACTATAAATATCTGATATTTCTGATAGCCTTAGGTAGCCCCTGTGAAAGGCTATTTAACCCCCAAAGGGGTCATGACCCACAGCAAATAGTCATGGTGATATGTATTTAATAAAACTAGTCTGGAATATCAAAGAACAGAATATACAACATATTATTACCACATATTTTTCTATTCAAATGACCATATTATCTACAGAGAGTTTTCTTTCCTATCTGGACATTCTTTGTTTCTCATTCTCGAAGTATTGGTCTGACTGGAATGTATAAGCATACAGAGTGAACATCTTTATCTTGTTCTTAGTCTTGGGGAAGGCGTGTCCAGGTCTATCACTGCAGAACATCCCCTGATATTCTCAATTTAGTGATGTTCTCACTAATAATGGAAGATGGGATTATTCTTAATTCAGTATTTCTGAATATTTCCTTTCTTTCCTACTTACTAATTTTTACTATTTCACATCGATTAGTGACCTAACATTGGCCATCCTTGCAATCCTGACCTAACCACTACCTTGTGGGAAGAATTGGACTGTTTTATTTTAACATTGCTTGCTTGCTATGTCTTGAGTAAGCGCTCTCTCAAAGACCCATGTGTTAAAGTCTGTGGCACTGCTGGGGGTTACAGAGAACTGTCCCCAGGGCTTTGTACATGTTGGACAAGTATGGTGCCACTGATCTATGTCCCTGACTCTTCACTTCAGATTAGCTTTTAGTTTGAGACTCTCACGAAGATGCCCAGACGGACCCTGAACTCACCCTGCAGCCCAGAACTGCCTTGCAGTATTCCTGCCTTAGCCTTGCTCCCAGTAGCTGGAACTCCAGGCCTGTGCCCCAAGTCACTTGTCTCTGGTCTGTTGTTAAGGTAATGAAAAACTAATGCATCATGGGTTTTAACATTTGTTTAGAATATTTGCAACTGAACTCCTAAGAGGTATTTATTTGTGACATCTTGCAATGTCTCCTGTTTGGAGAGTACAGCAAATGTGGCCTCCTAGAAGCAGTTAGCAGCATCCTCTTTATTGTAACTTGTGAAAATGCTGGTGTAGAATCCACACTACTTCTTTCAGCCAGTAGAATTTACTAGTGAGGACACATAGGCCTGGGATTTTCTTTGTGGGAAGATTTTAGCTGTGTATCAATTTACCTAACAGTTACAGCATCATCCTAATTGTCTATTTCTCTTTTTTAATTTACTTACTCCTATTTTATGTGCATGGGTGTCTTGCCTGTGGATATGTATGTGCACAGCACATGTGCTAAGTGCTGGAAGGGGTTAGAAGGGGATGTTGATCACTGGAGTTACAGATGGTTGTGAGCTACCCTGTGGGTACTGGGAACTGAACCAGGGTCCTCTGCAAGGGCAGCCAGTGTTCTTAATACTCAGCCAACTATTTGAATAAGAATGGCCCCATAGCCTCATAGATTCAAATGCTTGGTCACCAGGAGTAGTATTGTTTAAAGGGATTAGAAGGTATCCTTATTGGGGTAGGTGTATCCAGGTGAGGGGAATCATGTCACCGGGGTGGGCTTTGGGATCTCAGAAGCCCAAGCCCCTCCCCCTCTCTCTCTTCATGCTGCCTGCAGATCCAAATGTAGATCCCTCAATCCCTCAGCTACCTCCAGCACCGTTGCTGTTGCTGACATTGGCCTAATCTGTGAACCTGTAAGTGTTTTCCTCTCTAAGAGCTGCTATGGTCATGGTGACAGGACACTGACTAGGCACATCTCTTCAGCTTCAGGCTACTTTTGAGTCAGCTCTGGCACTTTGCATATTCAAGGAATCTGCTCATTTCCTCTAAGTTACCAAACACGGTGGCATAAAATTCTTCACAATCTTCATTATCCTTTTAATATCTGTAAAAGCCTGCAGTGAGCCTGCCTCCCTTATTCCTACCATGAACAACTTGCCCGCTCTCTTTCCTGACAAGGGTGACTAGAGGCTTTGAGATCTCAGCAGCTTCTGCGTGTTCTCTGTTACTTTCTACCTTGCCTGTCTCTGAGCTCTGTGCAGCATGTCCTGGAAATGGTGATGTGGTGTCCTCAGTCAACAGGATTTCTGTCTATTATTGGTTCTACGAGTTAATGGGAGTTGATTTCAACTTGGTGCTATTTCTCCATATGTTTGATTTAAACAATTCAAATCTCTGTTATTAGATTAATAAGCATTTACAGTTTTATGTCTTCATAAGTAACACTTCACCATAGAATGACCTGTCTCAACATTCTTTGTTGAGAATATGCTTTGACAATGAAGCCAATTTTCCTTTTAACATTCACATCAAACTTCGGTATCAGTCCCCCATCCCTTGAAATGAAGTCCTTTTTACTTCTTCCTTAAGACAGAATCAAGATTAGCCTTGAACTCGGAGATCTGCCTGCCTCTGCCTTCCAAATGCTAGGATTAGGGCGTGAACCATCATGCCCAGTCTACTTTCATGTATCTTTAACTGCATGTGTTTTGTAACAATTTACGTGTAATTGGGACTTGCTTTTTTATCTGGTCTGAGAATGTTGTCTCCTAATGTGGATGTGTGAGGAGCTATTTTTAATGTATTATAAATATTAGTGGAGTCAGATTTTAACCTGCCACCTGGATATTTGCCCAAACCCAGTTTAAAGAAATGGAATAGAGGACTGGATAAACATTTTATCAAAGGTGATACTTCAGTTACAAATAAACATGTGAAAATACTCTCTACATTATTTTTCTTTTACAAAAAAACTGCAAATGAGAACCACTATCATAGATAGCATCCCCCTGCCCATACATCTGTTAGAATGGATCATGTGCCCCATTCTGGGCTGGTGCAGACGGGATGGCCCAGAGCTGTCTGTGCTGAGAACATAGGGCATGAACCCTCTAGGAACAGCTTGGCAGATTTTTTTTTTTTTTTAAGAAAGTTAGACACACACCCCTGTGTGACCTAGCCATCCTACTGTCAACATCTGTCCAAGAGGAAAGAGGTGGTATGTGTTGGTTTTGCACGTGAGAAGGGTTTATTTAAGAGAATTCCCAGGCAGGTACAAAAATGAAAGCAGGACAGAAGGAGATAAGAAGAGAGAGACCAAACTGTGTGCATCTCTTTTAAGAGAAGGGGTGTGTACGGGTTTACATAGTCACGTTTAGGGTGTGCCTCCGAATGCGTTATGCATCCAAGGAGGTGCTTCTGTATGAGGTGCTTTCCACTAGAGCCACGTTGGCTCAATCAGGTGGAATGCCAGGAATACTTACAGTATGTACATAAAATGCCCATATCAGTCTTTCAATGATCAACCCAGAAACAATTGGCTTTCCCACTGGCAAGGGAGTTGCATGCTCCTTCATCCCATGGCAGTCCCTTACTTGGCAGGAAGAACCAGCTGGGTCCATGTGAGGACTCATGGGGTCTCAGTATCCTCACTAGAAGCAATCAGCTTTGCAAAGGACAGCCCGTGTTGTAGTTTCATATGGCTCAAAGTCCAGATGATGCAAAGTAACCTGTGTTGACAGACAGCAGGAGCAGCGCAGCCTGGGGAGGAGAGAGGAGACAGGCAGGACAGAGGGAGATTATGGAAGACTAGGACAACACCTGGAGATTGGCGAGCTAGCTGGCTAGCTCATCCTGACTGTGGCACAGTTTCACAGGCTTTTACATACATCAAAATGCATCAAATTACCCATTTTAAATATGTGTAGTTAATTGCATGTCAATTATACCTCAACAAAGCTGTTTAAAATACACTTTAAACTTACAAGATTTACCACCAAGGGAGTACAAATGAGAGCCAGGCCTTCCAGCTCACTAGAGGAAAATAAAATAGTAGGAAAAACAGTGTACAAGCCAAAGGCAGAAAGGAAAACAAAGCACAAATAACAGATGTATCAACAAACATGGCCACTCTGACAGAATCACTGTGTTCAATGAAAGCCATCCAAATACGTTTAAATAAAATAATTGAATGTCAAGAAGAAAAGAAAATGAGGGAGTGTAGGTGTGTTTGCAGCCTTTCTCAAGACCTGGCTAGGACAACATAAGGGAAGAAAGGAAAATTTTGAGTGTTCTATCCATCACGTGGGGGAGGCACGGTGGCTGAAGCAGCTCATGGCTGTGGCAGTGGGAGCGTGTGGCAGTGGTCTGCTCACATCTGAGCAGATCAGGACATAAAGGATGCTGGTCTTCAAGTGGCTCTCTCTTTTTCCCCTTTAGATTTAGTCTGGGTCCCCAATCCCTGGGGTGACAACACCCACATTCAGGATGGGTGTATTTGTTACTTTTTGTCTCTGGTAAAACACCAGAGCCAAGTCAACATACAGAAGAGTTTATTCAGGTTCAGAGTTGCAGACCGTTCAGACACCCCAGACTGTGGGGAGCATCCCATCCAAGCCACCACAATGGGCTTTTCTCCTCAATCAACCTTTGGGAACACCCTCACAGACACACCCAAAGGCATGCTTCACTAGTACCCTAAGTATTCATTTTGTTTTGAAACTTTTATGTTTATGTGTATGCATGAGTATCTTTGTGTGTATATATGTACACATGCATGTAGATGCCCAAAGGGGCCAGAAGAGGACATGAGATCCCCAGGCACTGCCATCACAAATTGCCCTGAGCTTGCCAACATGGGTGCTAGGAACCAGCAAGCCCTTCTAACCACTGGGCCATCCTCTCCAGTCTTTCTTAGACCAGACACTAATAATCAAAATCAAACTTAATATTAGACAAAGTAAAGCATTAGAAAATAGCTGATGACTGTTTTCTAATTAATATCAGATAAAGTTTTTAGAGTACTTGAAGGATCAGAGAAGTTTAACAATGGGAAATGATGGGGAACACAAAGAAGGTATAAAATGATTAACCTTTAAGAGTCAAATAACTTACTATTAAAAAATGATTGAAAGCAAAACAATATGAGAAATGCCATAGCAAATTAACAGCTTGCACATAAATGTTCCCCCTTGGCTGTTAGTTACATAAAATTATATTAGGTGTGATTCTATCAGTTCTTGATTTTTAATACAAAGATTGATTTGAATGAGTGGGGAAATTTTAACATTCTCCAACCATGACTGTAAAGGAACTTTCTCCCCTTGGCACATCCTGCACTTTCTGGGGCTTGGGGACACCTGCAAAGGAGACTATGTGAGCTTAGGGTGAGACAGTGTAGAAAGTGTCCCGCTCCACTCACCCAATCCAGGAAGAGGAGCCGCCTCATTCTGAAGCCCAGGTCTCCAGGCTGAGAGCTTCCTTCCTACGTTAACCTTCATGGGGCTGGGATCTGCTTCTTGGCAGCCTTTGGTGCCAGCAGCCAGACCTGATACACTTGTTTAAGGACAATTAGTTTGTCCCCAACTCAAATGTTTTTCTGTCAAGACAGATGCTTGTACTGGGGCATTTGGAGATGAACATTCCCTCTGCAGCAGACCAGAAAATAACAGACATCAGAAAGAGCAAAAGCCAGACAGCACCCAGCACCACCAGACTTGACCATCTTGTAAACCCAAAGCAATGTCAAATAACTCCTAAGAAACCACCCAGGGCCTCTCAAGATTCTGTGACTCTGGGCTCTTATGGCCACTGGCTTCTGACCCATTCTGAGGCTCCCACTTGCTTGGGAGTCCACAGAACCCCGACTGGAGCCCAGGCAGCCCTTTCTCTTGCTCTCTGACCTCAGATCCCAGAGCCGTGCTGCTGAAGGCAGCGGGAAGGAGTTCACAGATCAGAAGGTCAGCAGTCCACCTTCTCACAGGAGACCCAAAGCCCTTCTGCCTGGGACAGAGCCTGCTGCTTCCCTGAGCACACCTCTGCCTCTCCTGCCCTCTCTCCAGACTCCCTAGCCATGCCTGGTGTCTCCTAAATGAAAGCTCCCCGACAGGACCTGAGGCAAGCCCTTTGCAACCCTCCTCCAGGAAGCCAGCACCAGCTCAGCTCAGGGCATAGCCTCACAGCTCTTACCTGTGTGTGACCCAGTGAACAACTGAGGTGAGCAGAAGCCCAGAGTTCTAAGATGGGATGGGGGGCATGGAGCCCCAGCCAAACGAAAGCAACAGGCAGCTGAACCAAGGGAGAGCCATGTTTAAAATGTAGCGTTCTCTATTCTAAGTGCATCAAGCAAGGGCAGGGGCTGATCACCTGCTTCCGAGTTGCAGCAGGCGTTAGAAGACAGACACACCTTGCATTGGAGAGCCAGACTCGAGAGCACGTGTGACTGTGTCATCCTGTGTGTTTCTGACACCATGGCGGGCTTTGTGCCAGTCTATGAGTCCTTGGGTCTATGTCTCTGTGTATCTGTGTGTATCTTTATGTCTCTGTATCTATATGTATATTTATGTGAGGGTGTCAATGTGTGTATGTGCCTTTATGTCTTTGTATCTGTGAGTGTCTGTATGTCTGTCTGTAGGTATCTGAATATGTCTTTTAGCATCTGGCTGGCTGTACCTGAGTCTTATATAAGTCTCTGCCCTCCCACTCTATGGCCATCTCACTTCCCTTTAGTGAGGTTCAGGCAGGGTCTCCCACCTGGATGCCCCTAGGCATGGCTCCTGGCTAAGCTCAGCATCCTCTCTGCTACACCAAAAGTCCCAAAGACAGCTCACAGCCAGCAAGGGACACAGTCCTCTAGGAAGGAGCGGTACCCCCAGCCCATATCGCAAGTGCCAAACTTTCTAAGCATGTGGGAGGGAGAAGCAATCAATTTGAAACATTAAGTATGGCTTTGGAACCCATTTGGCTCTCCGATGACAACTTGCCTTGTTCCAGATGGTTCCGTGCAGTTCACATTCGTTAGCATGCTAATTTATTCTGACTCATCCAGGCTGTCTTGGCTGCCTCACAGCAGGGCTGGCATACACCTCAGTGCCAGAGCAGGCTCCTGGAGGCCATGACTCCCAGCTGGAACGGCCCCTCTGGGAAGCTGTCATATACTAGAGGGAGGGAGAGGGGGAACATCTGGAAACTGGGCTTAGGTGTCAGCCTCAGGCTGTAGCAGCACTGTCACAGTAGCCCAGCCCGTGACAGAATCCACATGGGTCTGAGACGTCCACCAACCCATAGCCTGAGCAGTCCTGGTGGACACCAGCCTTGATGTCATTACCATGTGAAAGACCCTCCAGAGAAGAGAAGTGGGTGCAGGGTCACCCTTTCACATCAGTACCCCTGGGCTGGTGGGAGCTACAGGGTCACACAAAGCCCCTGACTCTAAGATGCTCCATCCCCTATAGTGACAGGTCTCACTGGTAAAAGATGGCTTAATCTCAGTCCCCATGGCTACATGGATGAGCAGAAGAAAGACATCTATGTATTCTGCTGTCAACTTCCCTGAGCATGTGGCTACCCAGATTCCTGTAATAATATCTCCCCAAGACATTTTCTGACCACCATGGTGAGTTTCAGCAGTGCCAGGAGCTGGCAGTGCCAGGGTTAATGCCTTTGGGACAAGCCATCCTAAAGTGATATCTAGGGAATCAGGGACCTGCACTGGCCCCTACCAATCTGATAACACCCTTCTGCATGCACCAACTACCTTCAGCAGTCACGGTTGGAGGCCTCCGCTCATTGCCAATGTATACTTCACCCTAGCTGGAGAGAGTGACCCCACAACAATAAAGGAGGTTGACCTCTGACCCCTGACCTCTGACCTCATCTTACCAGGAAAATTTGGTGAAATGGTGACACCTGGCTTAAGGGAATGACTGGGAGCATATTAAGTGTGACAAAGTTCCTAGCTAAAACATAGAGCCTGGCTGTCCACTCAGTGCAGAGAGAGATCCAGCCTGTCTCTTCCTGTCCCGGCTCTCATTGTCTCTTCCAGACCTAGGAGTCTCTCTCCCAGATAGGACATGACATCAGTTGTGGACAGGTCCACCCACAGGGATTCTCTTGCCCTGTGAATGCTGAGTAACAATGTGAATTGTTGGCCGTGTGTGAAGCCCACAGCCCACAGCCCACAGATCTTTTAGCATCTATACATGGCCCCTTGGAGTTCCCACAGCCCCTCAGAGCTCCCAACATCTGCCCACAGGCCCTCAGAGTTCCCAGCATCTGTTAACAGCTCATGGACCTCCCAGCATCCATATGTACCCCAGGCTTCAGGGTCATGAACAGAGTCTCTCAGGAACATCTGGCCTTCCACATGCTGGGAGAAAGATGCCAGGACAAACATGATCTCTGCCCCCAGTACCTGGACAAAAAAGGGTGATCTTCAGTGACAGCTCACCTTGGAAGGTAAAGGGGATATTTGTGGTTCCTTAGAATGATTCTGTAGGTAGTAAGCCCCAAAAGACCATCTGAAAATGCAGATGTTTATATTCCGATTCATAACAGCAGCAAAATTATAGTTATGAAGTAGTAATGAGTATATTTTTATGGCTGGGGTCACCACAGCATGAGGAACTATACTCAAGGGTGGCAGCATTAGGAAGACTGAGAGCTACCGAGTTAGAAGCACCCTTTACTCTCCAGTGTCCTGGTAGAAACCAGGCATTGCATGGAGATGCAATAAGCTGCTTCCCTATCTGTGGGGCTGCAAGAAAGGTCTTCAAGGGAGTCTCGGGTGCACCTGATAGGAAGGGCAGGGAGCATCGTGACAGAGACCTGGCTGAGTGTGACACTGTGAGTGTGGAGCAGGCAACAGAAAGAAGTGAATCTGATTCTGGGAGCCCGCCCATTCCAAGTTCAAGATGTGGATTTCCAGGCAACGGGGAACCACTGAAAGTTACTTTTATATTTTAACATATAGTGTCCATTGGCTCATATTCATCACACATAGTGATGGGTTTCATAAAGATGTTTTTATGCAATTGTATCACATATGGTTCTCACATATCTCATATAGGTTATATCACATAACCACGCTCTACCTTTTCCTTGTTTATGTTTGACTGTGTGCATGTGTGTGAGCCGTCTTTGTATGTGTGTGTGTGTTTTAAATCACTTTATTCACCATCATCTTTCAATGAAATAAAATCTTTTGTTTAAAATCAACTAATGAGTGAGTACATCCCCTGCTTATCTGTCTGGGTTTATGAGACCTCGCTCAGGAGGATATTCTCCAAATCCATCCATTTGCCTGCAAATTTTAGGATATCATTTTTTCTAACTGCTGAGTAGTACTCCATTGTGTAGATGTACCACAGTTTATTAATCCATTCTTCAGTTGAGGGGCATCTAGGTTGTTTCCAGGTTCTTGCTATTATGAATAATGCTGCTAATGCCTTTGGAGTGCAAATGTGCATTTTTAGGGTATATGTCTAATAGTGGTATTGCTGGATCCTTGAGGAGATTGATTCCAGTTTTCTGAGAAACCTCCATACTGCATTCCAGAGTGGCTGAATAAGCTTACACTCCCACCAACAATGGAGGAGTGTTCCCCTTGCTCCACATCCTCTCCAGCATAGGCTGTCACCTGTGTCTTTTATCTTAGCCAATCTGAGAGGTGTCAGGTGGTATCTCAAAGTTGTTTTGATTTGCATTTCTCTGATGGCTAAAGATGTCAAGCATTTTTTCAAGTGCTTTTCAGCCATTTGTAATTCTTCTGCTGAGAATTTCCTCTTTAGTTCTGAGCCCCATTTTTTGATTGGGTTATTCAGAGTTTGGGGCTCTAGTTTCTTGAGTTCTTTATATATTTTAGAGATCAGTCTTCTGTCACTTGTAGGGTTGGTGAAAATCTTTTCCCATACAGTAGGCTGTTGTTCTGTCTTATTGACTGATCCTTGGCCTTACAAAAACTTCTCAGTTTCAGGAAGTCCCAATTATTAATTGTTGTTCTTAATGTCTGTGCTACTGTGTTATATTTAGGAAGTGGTCACCTGGGCCAATGCGTCGGAGGGTATTTCCCACTTTCTCTTCTTTCAAGTTCAGCGTAACTGGTTTTATGTTGAGGTCTTTGATCCACTTGGATTTAAGTTTTGTGCAGGGTGATAGGTTTGTATCTATTTGCATTTTTCTACACACTACCATCCAGCTAAGTCAACACCATTTGTTAAAGATACTATCTTTTTTCCATTGAATATTTTAGGCCTCTTTGTCAAAGATCAGGTGTTCATAGGTTTTTGAGTTAATGTCCAGATTTGCAATTTGATTTCATTGATCCACAAGTCTGTTTTTATGCCAGTACCAGGCTGTTTTTTATTACTGTAGCTCTATAGTATAACTTGAAGTCGGGAATGGTGATGCCTCCTAAAGTTCTTTTGTTGAGCAAAATTGTTTGGCAATCCTGGCTTTCCTGTTATTACAAATGAAGTTGAGTATTGTTCTTTCAAGGTCCGTAAAAAATTGTGTTGCAATTGTGATGGGAAATGCATTGAATCTGTAGATTGCTTTTGGTAGGATTGCCATTTTTACTATGTTGATCCTATTTATCTTAGAACATAGCAGATTTTTCCATTTTCTGATATCCTCTTCAATTTCTTTCTTCAGTGATTTAAAGTTTTTGTCAAATAGATCTGTTACTTCTTTGGTTATAGTTACTCCAAGGTATTTAATACTATTTGTAGCTATTATAAAGGGTGACATTTCCCTTATATCTTCTTCAGGACTTTTATCTTTAGTATATAGGAGGGCTACTGATTTCTTTGAGTTAATCTTGTATCCTGCAACATTGCTGAAGGTGTTTATCAGCTGTAGAAGTTCCCAGGTAGAATTTTGTGGGTCACTTATGTATACAATCATATCATCTGCAAATATAGTTTTACTTCTTCTTCTCCAATTTGTGTCCCCTTAAGCTCCTTTTGTTCCCTTATTGCTTTAGCTAAAACTTTAAGAACTATATTGAATAGATAAGGAAAGAGAGGACATCCTTGTCTAATTCCTGATTTTAGTGGGATTGCTTTGAGTTTTTCTCTGTTTAGTTTGATGCTGGCTGTCAGCTTTTTATAAATCACCTTTATTGTATTTAGGTATATTCCCTGTATTCCTGATCTCTCCAGGACTTTTATCATAAAGGAGTGTTAGATTTTGTCAAAGGCTTTATCAGAATCTAAGGAGATGATCATGTGGGGTTTTTTTCCTTCAGTTTGTTTACATGATGGATGATGTTTATAGTTTTTCATCTGTTGAACCATCCCTGCACTTCTGGTATGAAGCCTACTTGATCATGGTGGATGACTTTTTTATATGTTGTTGTATTTGGTTTGCCAGAATTTTTGCATCAATGTTCATGAGGGAAATTGGTCTGTAATTCTCTTTTTTTGATGCATCTTTGAGTGGCTGGGGTATCAGAGTTGTGGCCTCATAAAAAGAGTTTGGCAATATTCCTTCATTTCCTACTGTATGGAACAGTTTGAGGAGTATTGGTGTTAGTTCTTTGAATGTTCTGCAGTGAAACCATCTAGGCCTGGGCTTTTTTTACTTGAGAGACTTTTAATGATAGCTTCAATTTCCTTTGAGTTTATAGGTCTGGTTAGGTCTTGAATCTGCTCTTGATTTAAATTTGGTAAGTGGTACCTGTCTAGAAAGCTACCCATTTCTTCTAGGTTTTCCATTTTTGTGGCGTATAGATGTTCAAAGTATGACCTGATAATTCTCTGAATTTCCTGGGGGTCTGTTGTTATGTCCCTCTTTTCATTTCTGATTTTGTTAATTTGGACACTCTCTCCCTCTCTGCTTTTTGGTTAGTTTGGAGAGGGGTTTGTCTATCTTGTTGGCTTTCTCAACTCTTTTATTCATTAATTTTTTTGTATTGTTCTCTTTGTTTAAATTGTATTGATTTCAGCTCTAAGTTTGATTATTTCCTGCCATCTACTCCTTCTAAGTGAGTTTGCTTCTAATTGGTCTAAGGCTTTCAGTTCTCTTGTGTGGGATTTCTCTAGGTTCTTCAAAATGGCATCTAGTGCTATGAATTTTCCTCTTAAGACTGTTTTCATTGTGTCCCATAAATTTGGGTATGTTATGGATTCATTTTTGTTAAATTCTAGGAAGTCTTTGAGTCTTTCTTAATTTCTTCCTTGACCCAGAGGTGGTTCAGTTGAGTGATGTTTAGTTTCCATGAGTTGGTAGGCATTCTGTGATTTTTGATGTTGTTGAACTCTAACTTTAGACCATGGTGGTCTGATATGATACAAGGGGTTATTTCCATTTTTTGTATCTATTGATATTTGCTTTATGACCAAGTATGTGGTCAGTTTTAGAGAAAGTTCCATGTGGTGCTGAGAAATATGTATATTCCTTTGTGTTTGGGTGGAAGCTTCTGCAGATATCTATTAAGTCTATTTGCATCATAACCTCTGTTAGACTCCTTATTTCTCTGTTGAGTCTCTGTCTGGTTGGCCTATCCAAGAGTGAAACTGGGGTATTGAAGTCTCCCACTATTAGAGTGTGACATTTGATGTGGGATTTGAGCTTTAGTAGTGTTTCTTTTACATAGATAGGTGCCCTTATATTAGGGGCATAAATATTCAGAATTGAAATCTCATCTTGATCAATTTTTCCTGAGATGAATAAGTAATGTCCATCCTGGTCTCTTAATTGATTTTAGTTTGAAGTCTACTTTGCTAGATATTAGGATGGCAATACCAGCTTGCTTCTTGGGGTCATTGGATTGGAAAATCTTTTCCCAACCCTTTACTTTGAGCCTGTGTCTGTCTCTGAAGTTCAGGTTTGTTTCTTGTAGGCAACAGAAGACTGGCTTCTGTTTTTGTAGCCATCGTGTTAGTGTGTGTCTTTTTATAGGTGAATTGAGTCCATTGATATTAAGGGACATTAGTGACTACTGATTGATATTTCCTGTTATCTTTGGTGATAGTTTGTGTGTATTTCCTTTCTTTGGGCTTTTCTTCTTTGAGATTATTGATTGTTTGTGGTTTCATGGGTATATCTGGGATCCTTAGGTTGGAGTTTTCCTTCTAGTGCTTTCTATAGGGCCAGGTTGTGGATAAGTATTATTTAAATCTGATTTGGTTATGAAATATCTTGTTTACTCTATCTATGGAGATTGATAGTTTTGCTGGGTATAGTAGTCTGGGTTGGTAGCCATGGTCTTTTAGTGTCTGTATAACTTCTGACCAGGACCTTCTTGCTTTCATTGTTTCCATTGAATAGTCTGGTGTTATTCTGATGGGTTTGCCTTTATAGGTATGTTGACCCTTTTTTTTGCAGCTCTTAAAATTTTTTCTTTGTTCTGTATGTTTTGTGGCTTGATTATTATGTGGTAAGCAGACTTTGGGGGGTCTAATCTATTTGGTGTTCTGTAAGCTTCTTGTATCTTTATAGGCATTTCCTTCTTTAGGTTGGGAAAGTTTTCTTCTATGATTTTATTGAATACATTATCTGTGCCTTTGAGCTGGTATTCTTCTCCCTCTTCTATTCCTATTATTCTCAAGTTAGGTCTTTTCATGGTGTCCCAGATTTCCTGAACATTTTGTGTTATGGCTTTTGTGGTTTTGGTAGTTTCTTTGACTGATGTATCTATTTCTACTATTGAATCTTCCACTGCAGAGATTTTTCTCTTCCATCTCTTGGATTCTGTTGGTTATGCTTGTATCTATTGTTCTAGTTTGTTTCTTCAGATTTTCTATTTCCACCTTTGCCTCATTTTTTGCCTTCTTTATTGCTTCTATTTCAATTTTTAGTTCCTGGAATGTTTCTTTCATTTTTTTAGTTTTCCTTTTTATGGTTTCTTTCAAGGATTAGTTCATCTCTTCCAAATTTTTGTTTGTATTTTCTTTTATTTCTTTAGGGGGATTTTTTATATCCCTTTTTTAAGGCTTCTATAATCTTCATAAAGCTGTTTTTAATGTTGTTTCCTTCTGTTTCCTCTTCATTGCTCTGTTCAGGTCTTGGTATTATAGAACCATCAGCTTCTTCTGGTGTTGCCTTGTTGTTCTTTATATTGTTATATGTATTCTTGCACTGGTGTCTGCCCATTGTTTCTTTGGTTCACTCTTAGTCAGCTCTTAGTCAGTTGTAGCTAGAGGGGCTGTGTCTCATGTCTGCTCTGGATATGGGGTCTGCATAATCTCTTACTCTGGTCTGGTCTGGTCTGCAAGGTCCAAAGATGTCCATCTGTAATAACACAGCTCACCCTGGAGGCGGGGCCTGGCCATGGGCTGACCCTCCTGCTATGTATCTGTAGGGATCACTGGGGAAGGTCTCTCCCAACTTTAGTCTAGGGCCTGGCTGCACGTGAGTGTGAGGTCAAAGCTGGGGCTGTGTCTCCAGCCCCAGAGAGGAATTCTCTGGGCAGCCCAGGAGCTGGAATCTGCTCACCTCTGACTCTGCTCTGGACATGGGTCCATGGTTTGAGGTGTCTATCTCATGTGTGACTTCTTAAATGTGCTGTATATATGCTACTGAAGGTCTTGAACAATACAAGGTGACTGAAGTCTTTCAGGAAGATACAATGGACAGCTCTGTCCTCTACCCCCAGGAAGATTTTCAAAAGGCAGTGGTCACCTTGTCACCAGCTGAGAGATAATGGGCTGTAGCCCCTATGAAACAGACTCTAAATCCAGTAGAAGAGAGACATTTGTGCCCTCCATGTGGGGAACAGACCATAGATGCAGCCTAGTAACCTATCTGCAGGGAGGGACCTTAGTCAACTCTCCATGCTTTTACCTTCATCTCAAGGTTTTCTGTAAATTACAAACATCTCAGTCCCATGGAGAGGAAGAAAATTTGCTCTTTGCCCTCTTGGCTGAACTATAAGTCAATCTATTTTCCTTTCCAATTTCTCTTCCCTAACTTTTTTTTAAATACAGGAAACTAAGGAGATGAGTTGTGGCCCTGAGTCCCAGGAGCTACCATCATTTTTCTTGCTCGGAAGGAACCTCAGACACGGATTTGGAAAACAGCGTGTGAAGGAGAGGATGGTGTTGGGCTGAGGTGGAATAGTCTGGACAATGGCTGCAGCCAACAGCACCCAGTGTTGGGAAGATATAGCAAAATACTTTCCCGGCCACCATGGGTCTATTTCCTTATTGTCAGATCTGAGCCACTGCTCCCTTTCCAAATCTTTCTCCCAAACTCCTGTCCCCTCTTAAGCTCCCTGACATTCGGCCAGTAAATACCTTCTGCTTAAATGACTCCTCTGGGATTAGTGTCTTGCCATCAGGTCAAAACAAATTCAGGTCTTGGTGCCGGGGTAGTGAGGCGTAGGTAGGGCTGAGTAGGTTAATTGCCCAGGCAGTAGTGAAAGGCTATGGAGCCCTGGCATTCAAAGGAGACACATCACCTGGTGAGATGAAATTCTTAGCCCCCGCTAGGGAGATGCTGGGGTGATCTGGAAGGGCCTCTGCCAGAACCATCCCAAACTGGGGCTGTGCTGACAGAGAAGGACATGTGAGATGTGGGTTATTCAGGCACAGGTGACCACCACTGTAGATAGAATAGGGGTCACAGACGGAGGTCAGACTCAAGCCTCTGAACCCTGAGTACCAAGTACAGATGGAGCCCAGATGCTAGGAAGACCTCAGAGCAGAAAGAGAAAACCATTGTGCTGGGAGACAGTGGAGCACAAAGCAAGAATAGACCCTTCCATTAGCCTCTGGTAACCAAGGTTTTCACCAGTGCCCAGGAAGTGGGAAGGAAGGAAGCCGGACACAGAAGCAGCTACAACAGGTGACTGTGGTCGCCGATGGCAACCAAGCAGCTGTGAACATATGACATGGTTCACAAATATCCAAGTGGCCAAATAGCTTGAAGTAGCCTGCATGTCACCTGATTCTCTATGCCACCAATCTAAGTTGTGTTCACAAAGTGCACCCTACCCCCAGGCAGGGGCTGTGTGAGCACTGCCAGCCCCATCAGCCTGAGATCACCCTGAAAGGGCCACTATCTGCCCACTGCAAAGCCTGTGACTTTCTTCATGCCTCCCAGGCTGTCTTGACCATAGTGTGTGAAGGACAAGGACATAAGCATCATCCAACAGGTAGACTTGAGCCGGGCATCGTGACGGCTACTTTCCATAAATCAGAATAACATGAAGCCACAGACTAAGAATTGTCTTGGGTGGCTGACACCTGGCCTTGGAGAAGGCATGAGATGTGTGGTGTAGAAGGGAGGCCATAGGGAAAATATGGTGGCCAGGTCTGAGGCAACAATCTCAGATTGTGAAATACACTGGGTGGAACTTCAGAAGAGTGGGTGGCTTCTGAATTAGCTGGCAGTGGGTGGGATAGATACCCTGTGGAGACTGCCAGTCTGCCTGGAGCTACACATGGACTACATTCCCCTCACCAAGTTCACCCCAAAGAACCCTCCCACATGACCAGTTCACTGGGTGGTTTAGCAGCTATGTGACCTTTCCAGGAAAGACAGTCATGCTTGACCTGCATCCAAAGGTCTCACCATCTGTGCCCATCCCTTCTGACCCAGGGGTTGTGTGAGAAAAGGAGAGAGGCGGCAAGCTGTGTCTACAGGATGCCCTGACCTTGCTCTGAATCCACAGAACCCCTGAGAGGACAGAAAGTATGGAACCCACAGAGGGCTGGGGCTCTGTCTCCAGTCTGCCACAGACACCCAGCAAAAACACCACAAGGCTCAGTCCAGGGGACGTGAGGGGCCAACCTGCCTCTACCTCTTGCTTCCATCCATCTCTGATCTGTCTTTTCCTCACCATAGATGGTGTCCAGGCCTTCAGACTCCTCAGAGGCTTGACTCATGCCAAATGAAATTGTCAAATGCCCTTTGAAGGCACAGGGTAATCACTTTCAGGGGTTTATAGTCCCGGAGGAGTCACAGCCACGCCCCCGGCCAGGAAGGCCATATCTCAGTGCAAGGACATGGCCCAGGGTATTTACAGACGGTAATGAGGCTGTCCACTGCAGAAGCCCCATAAATAAGCAGGAAAACTGCTGAGTTTCATGTGCTTGCCCCTGATTGCCTCGAAGGCGTCATTATTTTAATAAAAAAAACTAATCAGCCAGCCTTCCCAGCATGCTCATGGTATTGTTAATTACAGGGGTCAGCAAATGTGGGACAGTGGCTGCCTTCCATACAGCCTGGCCCTTCCCCTGTTAGTACAAAGGGGTCAGGGTGGGTGGACGGGGCAGGACAGCAAAGTGGATGTTCAATTCTCATCTCACACAGGTACCAGCTAGGCCATCAGGGCTGGTGACACAGGGGAAGCTCCAGCCACCTCCCTGTGCAGTACTTCTGGTACTGTCCCCTCTACCATCTGCAAATTCTTTATGGAAAAAAATTGACCAAAGACCAAGGCCTAAGCAAGCTAAACCCAAAATTCTACCTCAAGAATAATGGAAACCCAGGGACAACAGATTCCAAATTCTAAGGGTCCAGATGCCAAGGTATACCCCATAAGGACATCCTTGGGAATGCTTTTTAGGAGGCACTGCTCCCTGGTACCTCTTTCAGGCTGAGAAGGGTACAAAATGAGCTGTGTTTCTGAGGCTGGGGCTGTCTGTTACTGTGACCATCTACTCTTTGCTGACTGATACAACTGAAATCAACATGTTGGAGACAAAAGATTTAATCAGTTCTGTATATTAAAAAGTGAGACAATGAATGTTTTATTTTACAATAGGTAAAAGTTTGGGTTTTGTGTAAGATTTATATTTATTTTATGTGTGGGGGTGCTTTGCCTGCATGTATGTATGTACAACATGTGCATGCAATACCCATAGAGGCCAGAAGAAGGCATTGGACCCATGAAACTGACAGGAAGTTTGCAAGCTGCCATGTGAGTTCTAGGAATCAAATCAGGGTCCTCTGCAAGAGCAGCCAGTGTCCTTAATCTCTGGGCCATCTCTCCAGTTCCAAGAGTTAGGTTTTAAGCACAACTGTAGGTTGATTTGTCAGCATTTATGGAGGATGTGTAGTGTGATTTTATTAGTTTGTTTTTCCAATGAAACATTCTTTCATTTCTCTCTTCTCTCGGGCTTAGGTGGCCCTTCTGGACTTCGGTATTAGAGTCTTCTCTGAAGTATCCTTCTTTCCTGGTACTTACCAGTAGGTTGTCTTTTGATGTTCGCCTGGAATGATCCATTCGATGTGATCTATCAGCAGCTGTCCCTGGGATGTGGGCAGCCTGGTCACTGTCATGAAGCTCTGTGTGTCCCTAACCCCAGCATCTTAGCAGGAGTCTAAGGCTCTAAGGGCCCAGCCACTCTGGAAAGAGTGACCAGTGAGAGCGTTAGAGTGAGGAAGTGCAAGGTGAGTGTGAAGTCAGATCAGCCAATGGAACAGAGCCAGGGCAAGGCCTCTTCCATCACTACCTAGTCAGAAGGCCAGGTCCCTGTCTGGGTCCCTTTCTCCCTGTTTCCCTCTCCTATCCATGCTTTCAGTCTCTTTCTCTGGGTCCCCTCACCTCCAGGACACACAGCCATCAAGAGGAAGCTGAGCAGGGAATGGGAGGGGCTCCTGTGGTGGTAGAAAGTGAGGGGCAGGTGGAGACACAGGCTTTGTTCCATGTTATGGATGGTTCTAGTCAGGGCCCAAAGGTGGTCATTTCAGATGGTCTCCTGCCTTCCCTGCGGACCTTGCATCTAGCTGATGTCTAGCTCTGGAGAAGGTCTATCCCACAGAAGAAAAGTTTTCAGAGATGAGGGGCCCACCATATGTCTGCACCCATTTCTGGTCACATGCAGGTCTTTTAGGGACTCTGCCCAAACAGAGTTCTGGCGAGAGCACTTGCTGACCACCAGTCTACAGTCAGGTCACCTTGGCCCAGGCAGTCATCTACTACAGCTAGATCTGGAATGTTCTCCTAAGGCCTACGTGACAAAGGCTCGGTCAGCCACACTTGCAGCGATGAGGTGGTGTGACATTTCAAACATGGGGCCTCACAGGAGGAAGGTAGGTAGTCTTACAGAACGCTTCATTCCTTCTTGTCCTTGCCTCCATGGGGTAGTTCCCTCCATTGTGCACAGTCACTACAGAGCACTGTGCCACTGAAGAGAGTAAACTTAGCTCAAGAAATGCCATTTTGTATTCTAGTAGCCATAGAGATAAAATAGAGTTCAGTTCCACATTCCTGGCAGGGGCTTGCCCAGCTCTAGGAGAGAATGAGCTGGACACCTGGATGATCCAGGTGGGGCCCAGGACTAAAAGTTCTCTGCATTTTAGAGAACTATGCTAAACTAAAGCAGACAGAGCCTGAGAAAGAGTCTCTCACCCAGTTCCCAGAGACTATAGCTAGAACAGAATCCATACCACCCTGACCCTGCTATCCGACCAACAAATGCTCTAGTCAAAAGACACCACTATCATTCCTGGGCCCAGATTCAAGGAGAAATTCCCCAGATTAGCTGTCAGCACACAACCTTGCACTAGAGTAACCCCAGATTGTTGTTTTTCCCTTTAAAAGTGGCTGTTAAGCTCCCCTCGGGAGCCCCTCCTGGTCTTGCTATGGCAAGAGCTGGACTGGGTCCCTGCCATGGCTTGTATTTACATCAATAAACCTTGCTGTTGCATTCTGGACTTCCCCGGTCCCTGTGGTCTCTTTGGGGTTCCAAATTTTGGCACAACACCATCACAGGCCTGAGGAACGGTGGCCCCTGAAACTGAGACAAATGAGCCTCTTTCCCTGATGATACCTCGGATATTTTGCCACATTGACAGAAACCTGACTAAGATATCATCCAAGGCCACACTTGAGAACCCTCTCTTCCTTGAAGCCAAATTGTCCCCCATCTCACTGATTCTGAGCCTCTCTGCCCAAGACCTACAGACAGGCCAGGGCTCTACAGCTGGGAGCTGATCCTCAGAGCCATGGGTTCAGGTACTGGAGTAAGACAACCCTGTGTACAGTGCCACACACCCCTGAGGACTTCCAGAGAATTGCTGGGCCTCAAAGACTTCTTCTCTGTGATGACGCCGATGTAAGGAGGAGGGGGCTCAGGCTGCTAGGACCCTGGCATGCCTGGTATCCCAGGAAGGGTCATAGAAGCCTGACTTACAATTAGGCACACTGGTGCTGCCTGAGGCCACGCCTACCATCCCTGCATCCTCTTGTTCCAGAGTAACAGGCTGCCTGTCATAAGGACCTGCCCCAGGAGGTCAGAACCCAGAGGATTTCTAAGCCAGGGATGGACCAGCCTTAGCACAAGGCGCTTGCCCTGGTTCCCTCCCCTACAATTAGAAACCCCCCTGTCACAGGCCGCCAGTGGGGCCTCGAGGGTCAGCTGATGGAGAAGGCTGCGGGAAATCTACTTTGTAATAAAACTGTTCATAAAAGGCAAATGTCGATTAAAGGCTTCGCTTCTGTGGGAAATCGCTTTTTATGTCCCTCCATGAGTCTAGGAAAAGCAGGCACAAGGCCTCAGGGGATTTGCAGGGACCGTGGCCCACAGCTGAGAGCCTCCATGAAGCTGCAGTTTCCAGAGAGCCCGAATGCCCCACACTCCAAAAGGCTACCCCCCCCAGTACAGCCTCTCTCTAGAAACCTGGCAAGGCCGTGAGGCCACGGAAGTGAAAGAAAGCTACAGACAGAGAGACCTCTGTCACCGCACCCCACATAGTCACTCATCAGAAACAGTGGGAGCCCCGTCTTACAGAAGCCTTGAGAAAGCAAGTGGTCTGTCTCACTGTATATGTTGAGGGGGTGACAACCTGGGCAGAAAGGCCTGTCTGTGCTCAGCTACTGTTCTTGGGGACTTTCAGAAGCTTGCACTTGGAGGGGCTCCTGAGGAATTGAGCCTAGACATTGGGGGAGTGCCAGGCTGGCAGACTTGAGGGGCAGAAAACTGCAGATGACCCTTGCACTCGGACCTTCCGATGCATCTCAAGACAAAGACCACACTGGGCCTCATCGCCTCCTCTCTCCTGGGCCAGTGGTAGCCACAAAGAGTCTCTCAGGTAGAGCATGATGGGAGACTGGAGAGCCAGTGAGGTTTTTGTTTTTTTTTTTTCTAAAGATTTATTTATTTACTGTTTATACAGTATACAGAAGAGGGTACCAGATGTCATGTCATCATATGGTTGTGAGCCACCATATGGTTGCTGGGAATTGAACTCAGGACCTTGGGAAGAACAGTCAGTGCTCTTAACCTCTGAGCCATCTGAACCTCTCCAGCCAGTGAGGTTTCTATGTGTGGCTGGGACACTGTTACAAATGCAGGTCTCATGAAAATGCCAGATGTGACAACCACCTATATGGTACATAAATAAAAAAGAAAGAAAGAAAAAAGAAAAGGAACATGACTGGTCCCGGGGTTTAGCGCCAGATGAATGAATAAAGGAAATAAAGACGAAGAGACATGACTGGGCCTGGGTATGGTGGAGAAGAAGCTTCAGAGTAGATAAAAGGGAGCGCATAGCCAGAGGCAGACATCTGGGAGAGTCCAGAGTGGACATGACCAGACTGAGCTGAGCCATGTGAGGAGACAGAGGAGAGGGAAGAAGGGACCCAGGCACATCAGCCAGGAGGCCCCATGAATGACAGAGCAACTGCAGTGACTTTATAACACCACAGGGAAATACAGGGAGGGCATCTGGGGAAGGGCAGCCCAGGCCCTCAGCTGGAGGAGTGTGGGGTAGCGGTCATGGCATGCCAGCCAGGAGGCCTGTAACAGGAACTGAAGGATGTGTTCGCTTTGATACATTAAATAGGCACCACCTCGGCAATTTATCTGAAACCTAGCAGTGTGCACCTGTCACCTAAAGAGAGAGCTTTTAAAGCAGAACAGAGTGGCCAGGGTTCTGCAGGAACAGACATCTAGAGCATGGTATATGTGCCTGGTGCATCAGGCTTTGTCCCAGACTGAGGCCTTGCATGTAGCCCATGCTCTGAACTTCCTGGAGCAGATCCTCACAGACCTCAGATGCTCAAGTGCCCTCAGGTGTGACTGCACACACACCTGACCTCTGAGTACTCGTGTGCCTCCGTACCCTAGCACAGCCGGCGTGAGGCCTGCACTGTGACCTGGGAGATAACGACAATGAGAAAAGTTTGCAGGTTCCTGCGAATGCAGTATTATTTTAGTGCTTTCATCCTAGCTGACCTCACTGATACAGAACTGTTGGGACACCACGAGGCAACTGAAGTTATAACACAATTTAGATACCTCAAAGAAAACACCCTGGTCTAAAGCAAAATGAAACAAATGAGTCTCAGTTGGTGTGGACTGGAAGAGTGTGGCTGCCCTGTGAAGAGTACTGTGCAGTGTGACTTCACTGTGAGGGTAACGCTAAGAACGGAGCCTCACACTTCCAGTCTTCTAGCACCAGGGATTTGGCTATCACTCGGTCCTGTGTGTCATGGAGTAACTTTGTGAAGATGTTGCATTTGATTTTGCTTTTGAAGATAGGCGTGCTCAGTGGAGGTCGACAGAAACTACCTCCTCCTTTCTGGAGGCCACTGTGACGTTTCCTGAGTCAGAGGTCGGAATGCAGAGCAGGGTACTCAGGACAGATGTCTGTTCCCAGCAGCCCCTCTGTCTCTCAACCCCACTCTGCCACTGCAGCCAAGGCCTGGACTCTCAGGGACTTTCCCAGGCTGCTGGTGGTCTTGGGGACCCCTGGTCATCCCAGACACCATAGCATCCTCATCCCCTACACAGCAAGCCACACACAACTTAGACTAAAGGAAACCCAAGTCTTGTCTGACTAGGCTGTGAACTCCCAAGCTCTGTGTTCCTGTCCCTGCCTACCGTGGACTCTCTTATAGAACAGACTGTCCACTGAGTCACATGATACAACAGCTTTCTCCCAGGCCTCAGCCTAAATTGACTAGAGGGACCCCTTAGCATCAGACTATGACCACCAGAACCTTGAGCCCCTGGGCTGCATACTTGTCTGACCCCTTGGAGCCAGAGAATCATGCTAGGCAGAAGGACAGGCACTCTGAGGCCCAAGAACCAGAGTTGTGCTTGGCCAAGAAGGTCCTGAAGCCATTCCAAGTTACCTGCGTACAGGCTAGGGCTCTGAGGCAAAGCTCATTCTGTTTAATCCTCCCGCCCTCACCTCACTGTAATTTACAAGGCAGCTGGAGCACAGGATATTTTTAATAAAAATTAGGTACAAGCAGATACAGGGGATTAATAGTTGTATTATGATTTTATAGTTCTCCATATACAGCCTCATGGAAAAGACAATCAGAGTGGAGCCATTCCAGGCAGATAAAATGGGGCATTTATTTTTAATGGAAAGAGAATTTCAGGGCTCACCCAGCCGTGAACAAAGTGCCATGGAGGGCTCTGAGGGCGGAACAAAGACAGACTAGAGGCTTGGCCACCCCGGTGAAGAGCTTCTGAGCTCCTTACTAGAACAGGGAGGCTTTGCCTAGTGGGTAGCAGAGAGCCAAGTGTCAACCCATGATGACACAAGGCCCCAGTCCACTTCCGGGAAGCCCCCTTCAGGCTTTAGTTTTCCTTCCTGTATACAGCTGTAAAAAGGGAGAGTTGTCGGATCTGATCACCTCTCCTCTTCTCCCGGGGAACTGCATCCTGACTTGGGCTCACAGCTCTGCCTTGAACCAGTGTGACAGTAGCATGTGGCCAGTTCTGTTCTTAGAAAGCTGGGCTGCTGTGTTGTCCAGGGTCTGCCTGACTGGGCTGGTTCAGGCATGCTCAGCTGCAGAGGCTCCTCCCTGAGGTCTGCACCCCTCATGATTATCAGCACAGGTGAAGTCTAACCAGGACCTGTGAGGCCGGCTTTGGATCCCATGGCTTGAAGATGGCATGCTTGGTGGCAGAAAAGGTCTATGGTAGCGGGGAAGGACCCGTCTGGGGCATAGTTTCAAAGCTACAGGCTGTTAAAGTTGGTGCCTCTGCCTGGTTTGGCTAAAGGCTGAGGCTTCAAAGACTTCCTCCATTCCTCACTTACTCTCCGGCGGCTCCCTGCAAGAAATTCTGAGCTCTGTGGGGGATAAGAAGGTCATCTCAGGAGCAGCAAGGGCCGCACACAGGCTGAGGCGCCACTTCCCAGCACTTGCCACTGTTTTTAGGGTTACCAGCCTCACCTCAGAGACTGGAGGAAGCGGTCATGCTGCCTGATCTTGGCCATCTGACTGGACCATAAGGGCTCTTAGCAACCAGCAGGTGGCCAGGTCTCTCTCTCTCTCTCTGACCTTAGAGACTTTCTCTCAAGGGCCCCTAACCCAGCTAATAAGAAAAGCCTACACCAAGTCATGGCCACAGGCCACAGGGAACAGAAAGGAAACAGAGGAAGAAAAGATATAAGTGAGGAGGGGGGTTCTGAGGGAGCAGGTGTGTGCGTGCACACGTGCGCATATGCGCGTGTCCAGGTCCTGCCTCCTTCCTGTCCAGCATCAGGCCAATAGGATGTGATCACTTTTATTCACTGCGGCAGGTCACTCATCCTACAGAGGGGACCTCTGGCCTTTTGGCTCCCCTAGAATCTCACCTCTCCCTCAAAAAAGGTTTCTTCAATGAGTTCTGGCTGCAGAACTAGCCACAAGCTCCCTGGGAGATCCATTCCCACACGCCTTCCATTAGCTGAAGAATTTGGTATCTTGCTTTCCTCATCTGGACTCCTGGCATGGAAGCGGCCAGGCGGCAGGTGGTCCTGATGATCCAGGAACGGTGTCAGGGCCATGGAACAGAGGCCCAGGGTCACCGTTTCTCACTGGGGACAAACATACAGAGATGACTGTGGGCTGGTGAACCCGGCTTTCTTTTGGGGGCCACCAACCAGGTCTCAAATCATGACATGGAGATTTAATTATTAGTTCTGGATGCTCAGCCTAGCTAGCTCATTTCTTGCTAGCTCTTACAACTTAAGCTGTTTCTCTATGTCTATGTTTTTCCTTGGACCTTTTTACCTTCTTTCTTTCTGCATATCTTACTTTCCTGCTATCTCTATGGCTGGCTGGCAGCTGCCTGGCTTCTGGCCCCAGGCCTGCCCCTTCTCTCCTCACTCTCTTCTCCCAAGCCCAGCTTTCTCTTCCTACTTATTCTCTCTGCCCACCAGCCCCGCCTATCCTTTCTCTGCCTAGCTATTGGCTGGTCAACTCTCTATTAGACCAATCAGGTGTCTTAGGCAGGCAAGGTGAAACAAATGTAACACATCTTTACATAATTAACACACATCCTTGCATGGTTAAATTCAGCATAAACAAGTGTAACACACCTTAACCTAGTTAAAATAATATTCCACAACAAGCAGAAGCTCAAAGATCTGGGATCCCAGGCCTGTATGGAGTGGATCATAAATGCCTGAAGACTGTTCCTATAGCTGGATTTGATGGTAAGAGTTACCCAGCTCTGTGCTTCACATCCAGAAGTCTCCTAAGTAGCTACCACAACCTCAAAGAACAAACCCTGGCTCTTCACAGCTGTGCCAGGGAATCAGCAAGGGACCCTCTCACTCGGACTAGTCTGTCTTAATGCTGGGCAAGAGAGATAGACTCAAACTCAACACAGGACGTGGACCCAGGTTTAGCATAGGCACTCAGCAGGGCAGATGAGTCCACTCTTAGCTGGGAAAGTGGACCCAGGTTTAGAACACATGAGCCCAGGCTCATTACCTGCAGGAGATTATGTTGATTATGCTCTAATATGGGAAGACTCGTCTTAATTTGCGTAGGGCCATTCCCTGCCTGGGCTCCTGGACGGCAAAGAGTTGAGATAGGGAGCTGAGCGGTGTGCTCTCCTGACCATGGTTGCTGCACTGCTTCATGTTCTTGGGGCCTTGACTTCTGTCTGCCATGATGAGCTGTACCTGCACCTATGAGCTCCAACAAGCTCTTTCTTCCTTAAGGTGCCTTTTTCAGAATGCTTATCCTAACAGGAAACAATCCACCATCCTGCAGCCACCCACCTATGAAACAGCAGCATGGCCTTTGGAGGCTCAGGTTCTTGAGAACAGGAACTTCCAGAAGGTGACAAGGCTCCTCTTCACCAGCCACAGCCAGTATTCATGGTCTGAACCTAAAGGTGGGAATGAGAAGTTTCTGGTAGTTACCAGCAGTGCTTCCCTGTACTGGCTGGTTTTCTGTGTCCACTTGACACTATCTAGAGTCATCAGAGAGGAAGCAGCCTCAGCTGAGAAAATGCCTCCTTGAGATCCAGCTATAAGGCATATTTGTTTCTCACTTAGTGATCAATGGGGAAGGGCCCAGCCCATGGTGGGTGGTGCCATCCCTGGGCTGCTGGTCCTGGGTTTATAAGAAAGTGGGCTGAGCAGGCCAGTAGGCAGCATCCTTCCGTGGCCTCTGCATCAGCTCCTCCCTCAGAATCCTGCCCTGTCTGAGTTCCTGTCCTGACTTCCTTCAGTAATGAACAGCAATGCTGAAGTGTAAGCCAGATAAACCCTTTTCTCCCCAACTTGCTTTTGGTCATGGTGTTTCATCAGAGCAATAGAACCCAAACTAAGACACTCCCTAAGTCAGAACTCCTTTTATAAATACTCTCTTGGTCCTTAACTCATAGATGGCCCAACAAAACTTAGCCTGGTACTTACAGGGCACAAAGGTGGGTGGGCACACCCTTTCATGCCCAAGAGGATTCAGTCAGCACAGCAAGAAGTGGCAAGGTAGGAAAGGAAGAAGTAAAGCCACACCCCCATGGCATCTGCATATACAAGAACCCACTGGGAAGAGGGGGCCACTGGGCCCAGAAACCAGAGTGGCAGTAGAAATGGGGTGCACAAGGCAGACCCTAGCAGGGGTTCTCCATAAACACAGGCATCAATCATTTGGTCAGTCAACAACGGCAAACCTGAGCGCTAGCATGGCAGAGACCGCCCTGCTGCCAGCAGCCTCTACAGAACCGGGAGGCTCACACTTTCTAAATCACACAAATTAATTTAGAAATCAGAGCAGCTCCCGCAGCTAGGCTGCAGATTTCAAAACAGCTTAACAAATTACCAAATCCCCTTTAAGAAGACAAATTATTCCAGCTCCTCTGCCGCCTGGTTAATTATGCATGCGCTTTTGTTAGGAGATGTTAAATATTCACTAGCTGTGGGTTTGCACTTGTGACCCACTGCTGGTTTCTGTGCAGGGTGACAGTTGTGGCCCTCAAGGCCCAGGCACATGAGGGTGATGGCCACTGTACAAGGGCTTCCATACTGCCTGCCGGAGACCTCCCTCCCAGCCTGTGAGCCACACGGCCCAGCTCATCCTGGCCAGGGCTGCTGCAGCCCTGCGAGCCTGCCCAATGCTCCTGGCCCTCACTCCAGGTGTCCACATCCAGTCCTTCTCCCTGCTCTCTGCCCTGCAGTGCAAGCAAGAAGACTCCAAGATTTTCCAGGCCCAAGTTCAGGCCTCTCCTTCCTGTCCATGCCTCTCTTGCGATCACTCTCCCTACAGAAATTCTCTCCAGGCTGTGTCACTGCTATTCAAAGGAAGCCAGGAGGACTCTAGACTATGGATGTCTTCATTAGGGCTGTCCCCAAGCCATCCTCAGGTCTGTGAGCCTGGCTCCATGGACAGCCAGGACCTTGTGCCAGCCATGCCCAGAATCCCTACTTGTCCCCTGGTGTCATGAGGTCCCATTCTATCCTGTGGGAGCTGAGCCCTCATTTATACCCGTGGTCCAGACTCACAACCTGGAGCCCTGGCCTGTCAGCAGTGAGAAGCTCCAGCTGTCCCAGGATGTCACACCCCCGCCTCTGACCCAGGCAGGAGGCACCCCTAGGCCCATCCTGCTTCACTCACCCAGCTTCCTGGCCAGGGGGATTTTCTTTACCCCATGCCCACCCCGACCCAGCAACAGAGCTCCCAGCTTGACACAGTAGAGATCAACTACCAAGTATCTTTCTCAGGCATCCCAAGTAACATCCACAATGGGACCAAGATGGTAATGGAAGTGGCTGGCAACTCAGCAAGCATCCCTCAATACTATGGTCATGGGAGGCATGGGACACAAAAACCCAAATGACAGCCAACCTCATGCATACAGGCAGCTCACACTCTTCCTCTGCATCGAGGTCAGTTTTCCCCTCTTACACAAGATACATATATACACCCCTGCATATATGGAAACATATGCATACATACTTTCATGCACACATACCCATGCTCATGTATGAGCACACACATATATGCATGCATATATTCCTATACATGTGAACACACATCTTCATTTATACACAAGCATGCACACACACACCACATCCATAAATACAAGTGCTGACTTGTATACTGTGGATATTTGTTAGGTATTTAATAAATCCTGGTATATCAGAGAGACCACACACTCAAATCCTAGGCAGACAGCTCAGAAAATCCTTGATCCTTGAATACAAGGATAAACAGCTGAGTCAATCACACACCTTTAATCCCAGCACAGGGAAAGCCGGGAGTGGTGACCAATATCCTTCATCCCATAACTCCAGAGACAGAACTTCTTCTGTTTCTGTGAGTTCAAGGCCTTTAATCCTAACCTGAATGGGATAGGGTATTTAAGGGCTCATAGAAACCAGGCAGAAATAGAAGTGACGGACAGAAGTGACAGGCAGAAGAGACCAGGAGTGAGGCTGAGGAATTGCAAAACAGTTTGGTGAGAACTGACTGTGGTGCTTCCTCTCTCTGATATTTCAGCATTTATTAAATACCTAACAAATATCCGCAGTATATATGTGTGGTAGCACAAGTATTGAAGACATGTGCATACAACAGTGCCACTCATATGTGTGCACCTTCACACACACACACACACACACACACACAGAGCCACATGGAAACCGCAAAGGGTCGCAACATTGGTGCCTTCATGGTTCTCATCCTTGAGGCCCAGCTGGGAAGCACCCCTAGGGCTCCTTATATAGCAGAAAAACTGAGCCTGAGGAGGGCTGGGTATCCTGGCCAGCAAAAGGTATAGGGAATACCACAGATAGGTCTAGGGTTAGGAATAGAGTCAAAGCTAAGGAGAGGATCAGGGCCAGGACTAGGTCTGTGACTAGTCCTAAAATCAGCCTTGGACAAGGTGGAGGTTAGGGCTAGGGCTAAGGCTAGGGATGAGGTTGAGCTTACAGTTATGCTGAGATTAGTCTATGACTGCGGTTAGACGTTAGGCTTTGTGTAGGTCAAAGTGTGGGGTTAAAGTTTAGCTAGCCTTATGAGTAAGAGCAGGCATGGGTGTTTATTAGGTTTAAAGTTATATGTATGGCTAGACATTCAGGATTAAGGTTTGAGTGCACTAGGCTTAAAGTCCATGGTTAGACTGAGCCCAGTCCCTTAGAGGTCTGTGTGAGCAGGTACCAGGGGTCCTTCCAAATCAGCCTTGTTGGATTTGGTATGATCTGAGCCTTAGGGTAACCCAAACCTGTCACTCAGCACTATAGGGTCACATCTGTGTCCCCTGTTCCACCTTCCCAGAGATGACTGTTCTATGGGGCCACCCTCCGGCCTCCTACTGAGACCTGTCAGTTCTTTGTATGAGGCTTGGCCTGACCATGTGGCTGCAGTGGGCAGGGGCTGGGTTGCAGGAGCCAGCAGTAGCAAGCGGCCACCAGTGCCTTTGCGCTCACTTTGGAAACTGTCAGTTCAGCAGTCTGGCTGAGGACCTGCTCCATGGTGGCCTTAAAACTGTCCACACTCATAAATCATCTGGGATTTAAACAAGCGCCGGTGGCAGGTCATTTTTCAGAACTCCCCCACACTCACTCGCAGTCAGCGGCGTGGTTATGCAGGAATGTGCATGGTGAGGAGAGAATGAACTGAGATGGGTTGACAGTGGAACAGCACTGTCATCATCTCGGGGATGTTTGTGGAGTTGCCGTGAGAATGCTGTAGTGGATGGCTAGCCTGGCCATGCTAAGGCTCAGAGTGTCCCTGCAGATGTTTCTCCCAGCTGATTATGCTAATGTCCATCCTCCTCCTGTGACAAAGACATAACCCACAACATAGCTCTCTTCCAAGGCTGGACTCCCCCACCTTTCCTGATGTCCTTGTGGGAAGGCAACCCTTGGCATGGGGAGGATGCGCGCAGATGGTGGGATTCAAACACCCAGCCAAGAACCCAGAGCATCATCAAGGTATATTCTCTCCCTGCAAGTCACAGGTCATTGGCCCCACATCCAGGAGGAGCAAAGCAAGTTAAATGCTTCTTCCAGACATTTTTAAAGATCATCATCTCCTTCATGGGAAAGATGTGCAGCCTCACAGCGCCTGTGTCTCCAACACCCTCTCAGATCCCTGCCTGGAGCGAGGTTCTGTTGGCAAAGTTTAAAGATTCATGTGTCAACCTGAGACTTAGGCTCTGTGAGATCAGATCAGGGAACCATGTGAGCTGGAATCAGGGCTCAGTTAGGGCTGGCATTAGGGCTCACAGAGACAAAAACCAGGATTCAAATATGTGTGGTTGAGATCTGAATTATGAGGCGAGATCAAGAAGCCATATGTGCTGGGATCTAGGACCAGTTCTGAACTGAGCCAAAAGGCCCAACACAAGCTCAGAGTGGTGATGTGACTTGTTCATTGTCACACAGATGGTGACAAGTCTGTTAGTGTCCCCTCCAGACCCTGTTCTTCCTCATCTGACCAGAGGAGGATCCAGCCCAGTTACTTAGTTATGCAAACACAGGTCATCTTTGGTTCTGCATCTAAAACTGCAGAAGCACCCACTTGACCCCTGGGAAAGGAGAGCCCAGTCTAACAAAGATGAACTTGGGTGTAACCCAGGCCAACAAGCTTTCTCTGACACTGGGAACCACAGGACAACAACCAGAACCCTGCAGGCTAGGAGCCCACAGGGTCCAAAAGTATCTGCAGCCCCCTGCTACCGTTCACTTTCGGTCCCAGCCGTGTAAGGCCATTTTGATGAAGCAGGAGGATTACTGGTACCCAGAGAAGGACCTAAGTCTCTAAGGAAGCACATAATGCCAGGCTACTCCCAACCCCCACAAGGCTGTAAGCCTCTCTAGTATATAGTACCTGTGAATTACAAATACAAAGGCTGCCTACAGCCCAGCAGCTGTGTGGTTCCTTCCAGACTTGAAAGTCACTTTTGGTGTCCTGCCTCTGAGCAATGCATTGCCTCTGCAGGGTTCCATTTGACCAGAAGGGCTTCTGGGCAATAGAATGGCCTAGAATACCCATACCAACTGTGTGAGAGAGAGCCTCCCAGAGCCAGCCCAGGTAAGGGTGCATCCTGACCTTCTCTGGCCAGTCCTCCTATGCCACCTGGTGGCTGTATCTTCACATGAGCCAGGCAGCACCAAGGGATGCCTGTCCAACCTCTGGCTAGGCAGAACCACCATTCTGACTGGCCTTGCAGACATTTGCAGAGATCAGCATTGGAGGAAACTGAGGAACCTAGTCAGTGAGCTGGCTTCCGGTGAGCGCCTTCCCTCTTGAGAAGTCCTGATTGCCACAGGAGTTCCATCCCCAGAGGGCAAGTGGCAATAAACACAAATGCAAGGCATCAGCCGGCCCAGGCAGAGCGGCTCCTGATTGCTAATCACATCCTCATTCCTGAAGCTCTTTAAAATCCTCCCTGAGCCACATTATTGTCTCCAAAGAGCTGTTATTACTCTTATAAAAAAACTTATAAAAATTCTAATCAACATTGGTCTTAAACGGAAATATCTCGCATGCTGGCTGCCTCCTCCTGTGCAGGTCTGGGGGAATGAGAGGCCTCTACAAGGCACCACTCACCACCTCCCTTCAAACTCATTGCTTTTGCTGTCTGTTGAAGTGTTAAAAATGGGACCTACGGCTGTAGGCATTAATTGACACTCTTATTTTAGGCAGCCAAAACAAGCGGCCCTTGAAAAGTTGGGAGTTCTGAGGTCAGCCCTTGCTGTGGTCCTGGCTCGCTCACCCTGGGCAGCATAGCCCTGCAGCATTCTGGCTCCCTACTTCACCTGAATAACCCAGAGAAGAACAGGAGCACTGCTTGGAAGCCAACTGACACATGAGTGGACGAGCAGCTGAGCGTCCAGGCAATGAGGTACCACATGTGTCTTCAGACTGAGCTCAGGACAGGCCAGTGCAAAACATGACCAGTGTCCAGCCTGGCCCATCTCAGGAACCCACACTACCAAAGCCATACCATCTTGCAGCAGGTCAGCCATGCATTGGACTCTCTCTGCTGGGCCTCAGGTGCTCACAGATAAGATTGCAGCCACAGGCTGGGGCTGACCTTCAAGGTACTGTGTACCCAGTGCTCACTGCAGCTTCTTCGTAAGCCTCCGAAGAATCTAGGTTCCTGCAGTCAGGAGAAGCCTATCATGAGATGATCGTGGAAAAGCAGGGTGTTGAGACCCCTGATTCTGTATCACAGCCCAAACCAAACACCAAGCTGGTTGACACAGCACAGACCACAGGCCCTTTCCTCAGGGCCTCACAGGAATCATGATGGTAACAATGGGTAATTCAGATCTCATCCAACAGTCCTGCCCTGAACATTGCCTGACTTGTCTGCTGGCATCTATGGGCCTGGATCCCACACTGCAGGGCTCAGGAGCTCTGGAGGGTACCATGTGAAGGTCAGGTACAGATGGACAATGCCCAGAAGCAGCCATAGACAGAGCTGTGGTAGCCTGAGAACTTGGCTCTATCCCAGATGCTAAGGGCATTCTCACAGACTGTTCACCACCACGCACATCTTTGCCTCCTTGGCGTACCCCACCTGTAGGACAGCAGATCGGGGCAGATGGATGGGAGGTCACCAGGTAATGAGAAGTCCAACCCAGGAAGCTGCTGGGGATCAAGAGTAGTTCCTCACCTCAAGACATGAGTCTGAGATGTCCCAGGAGAGAGGGACAGGATCTCACTGAATGCAGGACACACCTCAGGGTGACTGCTGAGCCTCCCAGAGTTTTAGACCAGTCAATAGTTCAGCTGGTGGCTGTTTGAAGGTGGTGCCTGTAAATTGTAGACGAGCCTGTGGGGCCATGGGGCCCATGAAGCTGGTGTCTGTCTCCAGAGAACCAACATCATTTTCAGGGTATGTGTGGCCTCTTCTCCTTCCTAGAACGCTAAGGACCATCCCACACAGCAATCTTTTGCCGTCACTACTGCAGGTACACAAAGTGTGAAGGTCCCGGTGTCCAGGGCCCTGTGAGGTGTGAACTAGCAGGTGTTCAGGGCCTCACAATCTGAAAATAAGCTCCTCAGGAAGTCACTCTAGTGGCTGCTGAGAAGGGAAAACACCTTAGTTCTCCCCCTGAACTCTCTCTGAATGCACACAACCTGGCCACAGAGAGAAATCTTCCAGGCATGCCTACTTGTCAGGCCAGGGCCAAGGCACCTTTAAGGGGCAAGCTGGGGGCAGTCTCCAGAGAAGGATTGCTGTATTCTGCAAGTGCAAGCAGCCTTCATATAAAAATGGGAGGAGGCCAGTCTGAGAAGAGGATGGGCTCTCCTGGGGTGGGAGGGAGGCTATGCTTAGGAAGGTCTGTGATGGAGAGGGCACTGGAGAACCCAGAGCCCGCTGCGGAACAGCAGTCATGTGTTAAGGTGCCTGGCTGTCCTCTTCCGCTGGTCCCTTTCTTCCACCTCAGCTGAGAACAGAGGAGCTTACACAACAAAGGCGCGTGAGCACACAGCCCTCCAGCATTTCCCAAACTCCACAGCCTCCTCCTCTGAGGCAGACTCTGGGCAGGGGACTTGCTTCCTGGAAGCCTCTTAGCAGGAAGAGGTGTCTTCTTCCTGCTAAGCAAAAAGAGAGGGTTGGAGAAAAGGGGTCCTGTGGTGCTGTGGGGTGAGTGGGGTGAAGGGGGCCAGCCTGGAGGCTGGTGATGAGTAGGATGAGTGTCCAGGCTCCGGGGGTGAGATTACCGCAGTAGGCTATGGAGCAGGAAAGGGTGGACTGAGAACCAAAGGGCTGGTAAGGAGAGGAGGGGCAAGGCACCCACTCACTCTGCCTCCCTGAGCTCCAGCTCTCTCTCCCAAAGAGCCTGGACCTCACACCTCACGATGGTGTGTGGGAAACACTCCCTTTGAAGAGGAACACAGATAGGATGAGGGAAATCCATCAAGCAGCCTTCCCAACCGCCACAGAGATTAAAATGCACGATCCTTCGATATGGGGCTAATAAAGTGAGCCTTCCCTCGCTGTAGAAATGAGCCATAACTCAGTGAAGATGCGCTCCAGATAAACTGAGCGGGGCCAGAAGGCAATGGCCGTACCACAGCATCCTCCCAGCTGTGGCCAGGGCTGATGGTGGGGGAACGGGGCACCCACTATGGCCATCCACTGGGCCCTTTATTTCTAACAACCTACTAGGGGTCTGGAGCGAGGGATGAGACAATGAGGCTCTTGAACAGCATTCAATATCGCATGAGAGCTTCATGGATGGATCCAGGTCACCATGATGTTTCTCAGAGGCCTTTGAAACCTGTGTGCTTGTGTCACGTGCCACCTCACCAGCAAGGAACACGCAACACCAGATCCTTCTCTTTGCAGTTTATTCGGGCCTTTAATTATCTTCTTGTCTCTCACTCACTCACTCTCACTCTCAGACATATGACGAATGACCCACTCACTCTTAGACAAATGACGAACGACTCCGGGGGGAAGTCCGCTTGTGGCTAAATACCCTCTGGGCTTCCAATCCCGGTAAGCCACATAGACATTGCCCATAGGTCCCCAGGCACCGGAAGCAAGCCACCATCCTCGCCTACAGTCAGTAAGGAGTAGTTTACTCCTGAGAGCACTCACCATTGAGAAAGGTAGAAGGCGGAAACCAGCGCCACCTTTAGGGCGTGGTACAACGCAGCTCCCTACATGCTTGCTTGGTCTATAGAAGGACAGACCTCATCAGTATTTGCCACCTCAAAAGTATTGAAGGATCTGATAGCCTGGGGTCATGGTATGGTTACCCTGAGGACCTACCCAAACCCTGCCCAGGATTGCTACATGACAACCATGTCCAGGGATTTCCAGACTTGACCTTTTGCTCAAAAGTGTTACCTGCTCCAAATTCATTTCCTTAGAAACATTCTAGAAGCCCAGACTCCCCCCACCCGGTGGAGCACCGGTGTATATTCGGCTCACAGAGTTCCTTGCTCATAGGCAGGGAGTCCCCCGTTGCACACTATAAACCTACTAAAACCACCATCTTGATGTGGCGGCTGGGGCTGAGGAAGCCATGGCTTTGTCTCTGCCTCCTAGTACCAGGCTCACTCTGGCAAAATAAAATGTACAACTCAGTGGGAGAAAAACCACTGCCAGAAAGAAGCACATGAGAGAGACCTCTTCAGGAAATAGCCCTCCTGGGCTCACTTCCTATCTGTCAGGGTTCTATAGCATCTTGGGTGCAGGCATGCAGGTGGGCAGTCCATGCAGCAAGCCTGTAGCCCGGGCAGGGCCTAAGACAGAATTCCTAGGCTTCTCCCTCCACTCTACAGTGTGGTCCTTCCTCCCGAGGGGCCAAGCCAACTCTGAAAGCTGACAGTCTCCTAACAGCTAGGCTCTTAGACACCATTATGTGGAGAATACCACCTAAAAGCCCTAAATAACTCCCCAAAAGGGAAACCCAGCCGTTTACTACAGAATCAATTCACCTCTAATTTTAATGCTCTGAAAAGGTATTTTTCTTAATGACTCCATTATTTTTTCAAGCGCAGAGCCATAAAGTCCCCTCCATACTCCAGGCTGTCTCTTTCTCTCCTGACGTGTTGTGTCAGAAAGCATTTACAGCCGTCTCCACAGACAGGGCACAGCTCCTAGTGAGCAGTGATTTTATACGATACTCCTGATTCCAAGACTATAAAGTCTAGAACTTAATTAGCCCCATCAGCTCTTGGGCTGCCGAGGCCACAATTTGTGTAGATAGCACCCAGGAAGCCTCTCACCCTAACAGGCAGGATCCATGAGCAGAAAGTCAAAACACGGGAATTGAGAGTGGGGGCTCCCCACTCCTGCTAGGCAGAGGGTCCAGGACCCACCCATCCCAGTGTTCTTGTATGTGGGGTTAAGGACACCTTAGTGTGGCTGGGATATAAAGTTTTTCCTATAAGTTTATGACGCAGAGCTCAGAGGTGGGGCTACGGGGGAACAATGGAATGACTAGGAGTCTGACTTTCTCCATGACTTGCCACTGAGGGATGCTTATTTGGAAGAAGTGGAAATATTAGCAAGTGGAGCCTGACTAAAAAGAGGGCCTCTGAGGCACAGAAGATGTCTTCTTCTGTGACCCCCCATCTGATTCCTAGTTGCTGAGACATGAATGATTCTGCCTCGTCATGTCATCTCCACTGTCATGTTCAGACCGGACTCTGCCCCAAGTGGAGCTATCATGGGCTGCAACCTAAGAAATCACAAGCAAAAATAACCGTCTCCCTTCACCCAAGTCATTTCCTTGGATATTTTGGCACAGGGACAAAAACTGACATGCTCCCTCCACATGTGCTCTGAGAGGGCTTTGTTCCAGTCAGAGCCATGCGTGAGTGTGATCCCATGGGACATAGCAGTCATTGAGGAGTGACTGCAAGGCTGGCACCTGGAACAGCACATAACTATGGCACTATATCAGTGTTGGCACTTTCCTGCACCACAGAGCAGATCCCCGAGCAGTCTCCATGCACACAGCAAGCATTGCCACCACACAGGGGCCAACACACTGATGGGGACATGGAGGAGCGGGAAGTACCCAGGACTGGAGAGGACAGAGCTAGAAGGCAGAAGGGAGGGATCTGGTGTCTGCCTCTCCTGACCCAGGGACACCCCTGCTCATAGTCTGGTCCCTGGAACTGCTGAGCCTCTTCAAACCTTTGTGGGGGTGAAGGGGTTGAGAAGAGGGGATCAGGACCAACACGGACACTGCACGATGGGAAGGGGCAGTAAGGTGGGCACAGGAGGGGCATACAGCCAGGAGGAGCCAGAGGGAGGAGGTCAGATGTACATGGCTGGGCTGGGAAAGCCTTACCAAGGGCCCACACATGCCTTCTGACCAGTATCTTCCTCATAATCAAGTGTCCCCACGGGGCCCCTGTCCCTCCTCCTGCAAATCTGTCAGCTAATTATCATGAATCTGAACAACTAACTATACATGGCCACTGTCCACATGTCATGGTGCCATAGCCCATTGCCTACAGACCATTAGACAAGGCCCAAACCTAGCTCTGGGCTCTGCCTGGTTGTGCACACACCCCTGCATGAGATTCTATCTCTTCTAGACCCATTGCCCTTGAGCCTTTTCCCATACATGAAATCAGGGAAAGATGATGCACTCCCAAGGAGACACCTTAGCAACCATGAGCTTAGCATGAGGCAGTGTGTGTGTGCACCTGTCTAGCACAAGCTTGCTTGTGGAGTATACACAAGACCTGCTCCAAGTCAGACCTGCCTGTACCTGCAAAGAGAACAGTCCAGTCCTGAGCCTGCCTGACCATCAGAAGTTTTTGCTTGTCCCCATGCTCCAAAAGGACTTACAGCTATTTCATAAAGGCACGCATGTCCCTCCACCCAGTCAGACTTGCATGGTGGATCTTCAGGTGACACCCATGGGACCCTGTGGTATGTGGATACAATACCTACAACAGTGGCAGAATGCTGCCCTGCCATAAGCTCTGACACCTGCACCAATTCTGCCTCCAAAGATGAGTACACTTAAACACTCACCTTAAAAGTCCATAGAGCCAAGGGCTGCATGCTGCTCAGGGGATGTGGAACCCAAAGTGGAGGAACCAGGAGACATCTGTGACATCCAGCAAAGGATCCCAGGTTTGTCACTCCATACAGCGTTGTGTGCCCTGTTATAGTTTTCTGAACCCATGTGCCTTGGTGGCTCTCTCCTGGATAAGAATCATGGCTTCATGATGATGCTCTGTGTGTGTGTGTGTGTGTGTGTGTGTGTGTGTGTGTGTGTGTGTGTGTGTAAGAGAAAGAGAGAGAGAGAGAGAGAGAGAGAGAGAGAGAGAGAGAGAGAGAGAGAGAGAGATTCAGTGATCTAAAGCATGCAAAAGAGCTACTTTTGTGTGAAACAGAAGCACAGCCCAGGGTCCCTGCACCCAGCCTCACCCCAAGCCCCAGCCTCAAAGCCCTGCACAGCTGGACCTTCTTCCAGGAACCAAATTCTCCCTGACACTCCTGGGTCTGACCCTGACTGTTCCCTGTCCAACCTTTATGGCTTGTTCTGCATTTCCCACCCATACTAAGTAGACAGTCCTGCTGTCAAGCTGGCACTGTCATTCACCGGAGGTCCTCAGAGGGGTCTTGCACAGGCCAGTTTTTAAATTGCCTTTCCTGTGGTACTTGCCTGGCTGGCTTTATCCTACAGACAGGTGTACATACAAAAGGACTGGAAAAGCCAGGAGAGCAGTGCTGAGATGAAAATTCCTGGCACAGTCAATCAATTTTGTTGTTAGGAAGATTAAAAATGGGACCTGACAAGAAAAAAAAAAAAAACAAGCTTTGCCTATGAAGTCCTCAACTCAGAAGGGTCCTCTAGACTGTGCCAGCAGCCCCTCCCCCTCCCTCCTTCCCTCCTCCCTCCGTCCCTCCTCCCTCCTTCCCCCCTCCCCTCCTCCCTCCGTCCCTCCTCCCTCCTTCCCCCCTTCCCTGAGCTCTCATCCAGGCTGCCCCTGGCCTGGCCTCCTGTAAGACTTGCCTGTGCTATCCATCCACCCACCCTGCAGACTCAGGAGCCCAGGAAACCAGAGGGAAAGATGCTGCTCCCAGCCCACACCTGGCCTTGCTCCCCCTCCAGTTGAGAGGTAAGCATCGGACAGGGAAAGAAGAAGTGGACACTGGGCCATGGGGGCACATCTTTCTTCTCTCCACATCCGAAGACCTCTGTCCTCCTGGCTCACCTCCTCCCGCAGCCAGCCGATATTCTCCAGCAGGCACAGACTCAAGGCATGTGCTGTGTCTATGCTGAGGTCCGTCAGCCATTCCCTACAGACCCTGCGCCTTTCGGTCTCCACACCATCATCTGAGCCTGCCACCAGCATCCATCCATTTGTACCACTCTCCTGTAAGGCTGTCTACATGGTGGACACCAAAGGCAGAGCTTACCCCGCCACAGAGAGGGGCCCTCGCCTCTGAGCAGAGGAAACACCAGTCACTTCAGGCTTTTCTGATGTTCTGATCAGTAAACTGGGCTGGGGCTTTTCATTACCTCTAGCAACTCAGTTTCTTGAGTGCTACAGCGTAACCTAGGTTCATGGCAACCTAAGCTACCTGCTCACATGACTGAATAATGTCCTCTGCCTAGGTAGAGTCCAGTGTCTTAACACGTCTTAGTCTATGATGGGCAGACATGGTGGACCAGAGCGTTCCATCCCCAGTGGGAAAGCAGAACACAGCTCCTAAAGGCACCATGCTCTGCATCTCTTACTTAGGGTCTATTAGGAAAGCCCTGAAGCTCTGACTTTGCTATGGTACCACGGACACTGGCCAGGTCAGCTGTGGTGGTATGAATATAGCTGACCCATGTGACTTTGACTAGACCAGGAATAGTCTCAGGGGCTGGATGATAACAGAATGACAAGAAAGGGGGTATGGACAGCAGGAAGGCTGTGTTCTCTGCCTTTGCTCACAAGTACAAAACAAAAGATTTAACTCTTCTGCTGATGGGTCCTGAGAACACACAGCACTTAGGAGAGAATACAAAGACCTCATTCAACTGGGCGCCACACCTACAACTGCAGGTTCACGAGGCTGACACTAGGCAGGCCAGGTTACTCTCTATCGCTTGCCCCTAGGCTAGACAGAGTCATCCCTCATTATCTGCCATGAACTAAGACAGGCAATCCATCACCATCTGCCTCTGAGCTAGGAAGCCAAGTGATCCATTGTGATCTGCCATTGGTCCAGGCTTGGTGATCCATCGCCATCTGTCACAGGATCCTTCTGGTTCATCAGACCCCACACAGTAGACCACAGCCTGCATCCTTTGAGTCTTGAAGAGAGCCTAATTTCTGTAAGCCCCTTCTGAGCTATGGGCTTGCTTCCTTGGTCAAAGGTAGAATCGGCCATCACTCTGGTTTACATCATAGCCAGTGGCTCTTACTCCTGGGCCAGGGAACTGATGGAAAGCTATACTGGTCCTAAGTGCAAACAGCCCTAGTTATGTACCAAGAGCCCGGGGTTTGACTCCAGAAACGTGTTAAGTTCCTGTACCCACTATACCAGAGACCACCAGGCTCATTTACCAGCAGTTCTCAACATATGGGTCATGATCCCTCCAGAGGGTTGAATGATCCTTTCACAGAGGTCTCCTAAGACCATCCCATATATCAGATGTTGACATTATGATCCATAACAGAAGTAAAATTACAGTTATGAGGCAGTGATAAAACTAATTTTATGGCTGGAGTCACCACAGCATGAGAAACTGTATTAAAAGGTCGCAGCAGCATCAGGAGGTTGAGAACCCTGCCCTAAGCCCTCACTCTAACTGTAGTACTGTTACTGATCCCCAAATGTCAAGAGCAACTCAGATTGTATCCAGCAGCTCTGGACATTCCTCTCCCCCTGCATATAGCTTCTGTTGAATCTCCCATACTGCCTTGTCTTGTAGGACCTGACTGCTCAGTGAGGCTGCCCCTGTGGACAGTGAACTTGTACCCCTTCATCTGGGCTAGAGACCCCAGTGAGGAGTCTGGCCAGTGTCCAAGGAAGGAATCACCCATAGCAGGCACATCTGAGCCGCCAGAGATCCCGTTCTGAGCTCTTGTGCTGCCATGATGGTAGCACAGACTAATCCTGGGTGTCCACTTGCCCACCCCACCTGCATTTCAGTACGTAGCACACGTAGTGAAGCAAGGATTTCCACAGAGGGAGGTTCAGCTGAGCTCACTGGGCACTGACTGCATCATAATAAAGTAGTGGGATTCTGGGCCCCTACGGCCAGGGGTTCTCAATGCTCTAACCCTTTAATGACCCCCAACCATAAATTTTCTCATTGCTGCTTTATGACTGTGATTTTGCTACCATTATGTATTTTCTGATGGTTATAGGGAAACAGTTGTTGGACCCCAGAAGGGTCAAGGCCCACAGGTTGACAACCACTGGTCTACCTGCCCTGTTAGGGGCCGGGGACACTGCCCAGTGTCCTCATCTTACTGAGGGTCTACCGTATCTTGTCCTGTGTCCAGCAGCTACACGGTTCTGCTGTAGCTGTGCCAGATGCCACCACTGTGGCTTGTGCCTGACACTGCCTCCTCAGAACCCCTATCATTGTCAGCCAGTGTGGCCACTGCAGAGCTCAGTGGGGCTCTTAGAAAATGTGTGAAAGACCAGCTTATGTAGCGCCCACAAGAACTGCTGTGATTGACAGTATGGCTCCTGAATGTCTGTGCACCTGCTCATGTTCTTATACAAGAACTGACATGCATGTGCTGCATGTGAAGGTTCTGCCCTGGGACAGGGACAGCCATGTCCTTGCCATGAGTCCTTGGGACCCAGAGACCAAGAATGGAAAGGCAGCAGCAAAGCCCTTACAGGAACCTGTTTAACAGACTGTGGGCAGGAGCCTGGCTCTGCAATGGCCACTACAGCCAGGCCACCCTAAGACTACCCTTCCTAGGCCTTACACCCTCAGCACGCTGAAGGTAGCAGACGAAAGCCTCTGTCCCTCCAACATTCCTGGCCTACTCTAGCCAGCCCCTACGTCTCCGCTGGAGAAAGAGCTGTCGCAGCGGCTTTAGACAGTCCCTGTCTCCGTTACGGCTTATGTACAACCCCCAGGCGGCAGACTTGTGGGGATGGACGGACTTTATAAATAAAATTTATCATTGTAATTATGGTTCCTGGAGAGAGCTGAGGACTTTTACGGCCTCTTGGAGGTCATGAATAATTTAGGAGAATAGAGCCAGGGCGCTTTTGTTAGTATACAATTGGGCCCAGAGGTTCCCATTATCTGGCTGCGGGTGGCGCTGTGGCTGGCCATTCTGAGTGGCCACCGAAGGGAACCTGCCCTGTTAGGGGCCAGGGACACTGCCCAGTGTCCTCATCTTACTGAGGGTCCAGGCTCATGAAGGGTGGCCAGGTTTAACTGTCAGCGGTTCCTGCTTCAGACTAGCCAATGTCACCTGCATAGCTAAGCTGTGACTCAGGTAAAATAGAAAAGCATCACTCCCAAATGGTATCAGAATGCCACGTGGCATGTGCTTTCCATTCTGCCCTTTGCCTTCCGTACAATAAGTCATCCCAAATGCCTGTGTGACCCTTGAGAGTTGCAAGAGGCAAGAAGCACCTTGATTACCCCCAGTGACTGAGGGCTCACTACCTCACTGCTGTTGACTAGTAAAAATCCTCCCAGTCTCCCCCACAGGATCCCCCTGGGCCTGTGGACCAGCCCAGGCTCCTCCCATACTGACTGGAGTCCTGTACCAGCCCCGCCTTCCACAACGTGCTCTCACCCCATCCTGTCAGTCCTTCCCTTCCTTCTGTCCTCGTACCACACATCCAGCAACGAGCCCTGGCCAAGCCGACCCGTTACCCACCCAGCCACGTCCAGTGGTGACTTTTTAAGCCCTTGACAGTCTCTCTTCTCCCTCTGGCCTTGAAGCCACAGCATATCACATGCAGGAGCCAACTCTATCTCTGGTTTCTTGTCACCAGCCATACCCTCTCATACCACAGCACCCAGAACCCCATGTGACCTCCATGGGCCTCTGTCTCTGAGCATCCAAGTTTCCTCAAGGCAGCAGAACAGCAGATGTAGCCTCAGGTCTAAGAGAATGTCCAAACTCTGGTTGCTGGCAGGGACTTCCAGAGATGGGAAGACCTTCCCACATCTTTGTCTTCTGGTGGACACTCACAGCCGGTGCCTCTGCCATCAGACTGCACCCTGTGATCACACCATTTCTTCTTCTGTATCTGACCCCTGCCTCTTAGGACGTCTGTGACGGCCTTCAGTGCCCACAGGACAGACAGTCCCGTGTCTCCTCATCTCAAGGTCCTTATCTCAGAAGACTTGCAAAAACCCTCCCAGATAAGCTGCATTCATATACTTCAGGGACCTCATGTAGATCTCTTTTGGGTACCACTGTTCAGCCTGCCAAATTCACCTCCATTTGGATATCACGAAAATCCTAAGATATATACATCAACTCCAGCCTTGGAGGTCTTCATCCATCTCTACCCAGCTCTCATTGTCTGATGCCTAGGACATCCCAATTCATTCATCTATCACCTGTGGAAAGCAGAATAATGCCCCAGAGACATCTCCATCCTCACTTCCCAGACCCATGGACATGCTCAACGTAACACACAGGGTATTAGTAAATTGCCATGTGCAGTTTATATTTGTCTAAGGAGGACTCTGGGAGCATCTTGTGTCTCCCAAAGACCCATGTTCTGGGTCAAGCTGGGCTCTGGCTCTGGAATGACTGAGGGAAAAAACAGCACAAGGTAGAATATCTCAAAGAAGCGACTGTTGTTTATTATCGCATCTAGAAATACCTGCAGTGGGAAAGACAAGCCAGAAACCATCTCTGGAGACAAACCCCCAATCAGAAGCTCCAGTTAACTGCCTCAGTTTCCCCAGTCAACTTCTGCTGAATATTGTAAGCTCCGATTAATGATTTTTATCTTTATTCCCTCTCTCAATCAAATCAGTAAAGTCTTGATTTGGTGATTCTTTGCTGTCTATTGGCTGCTTCTATCTGCCACCTGCTGTTTGTTTTTTGACTTTTGTTTACATGTGTTTAATAAGGTCACTAGTTCATGGCTATAACAGCTCATTCTCCAGACATGTGCTTACTAAATGATAGAAAGCAGAGGCTACAGACAGGGCTGGCCTTGGAGACTTAAAATCTTTAAGATCAAGAGACTGGGGGCTGGAGAGATGGCTCAGCGGTTAAGAGCACTGACTGTTCTTCTAGAGGACCTGAGTTCGATTCCCAGCATCCACATGGCAACTAACAACTGCCTGTAATTTTAAGATCTGGCACCCTTACACAGTTATACATACAGGCAAAACACCAATTCATATTAAATAAAAATAAATATTAAAAAAAGATCAAGAGACTGTCCTGATGCGGGGGAGGGGTTCACTGGGTCCTCACCCACAAGGAGGATGAAGTAGTTCAGATGACCTCTTCTTTTCCTGGCTTCCAAGCTGGCTTGAACACCATCTGTTCTAGCAGCAATAGGAGATACTGTAGTTTACCTGCTCACCTATCTAGCCAGTAAATATCTGACTCAGAAGGCCTGCAGCCGCATGCTCAGTCAGTCCCTTGGGCCGTATGCCAAGCCTTTAGCGGGAGCCCTTCTCCTTCCTTCTTCATGGCACCCACACCCCTATTTCCCCTAGGAGCAAGCCAGCCTACGGCTCAACTCTGCCCTGAGCCCACCCTGCCAAAGCTCTTCTCTATATCCAGTAAGGAATCCATCCAACTGACGGTCAGTATTCCTTCTCACCCACCTCCCTGAGAAGGACCACTCCCATCCCCCTGCTGTCTGTCCGGCTTCCTGATGCTCACACCTATCCACAGACCCTTCACACACAAACCCCACCTCAGAGTCTTTCCGACCTGAGGATGATGACTAACGTACCAGTCAGCATTGTCCCTACAAACAGAAAGGCCTGGGACACCAGTGGCCCTGTGGTCCAGGGTCACAACCCCTCACCTCACTGTCTAGGCCTCAAGGGTGGGACAGAGAGCATCTCTGAACCAGATCCCTAAGCCATAGACCTGCAGAAGCCTAGCTTCAGTGACAGCATCCCAGGGCTGTGTCTTCGAGCCAGCAACGGCTTCCAGGCTGCAGCTATCCCAACTAGACTGAGGCAATGGGAAATTTTCTACATGGGGGATCCTTCTGCTGCTGTAGCAGATAGGTTCCTGCTCCTCACCCCACCCCTGCCCCAGACCCATCAGCTAACGTGCCCATCTGAGTCCGTCACCACTACCCGCTGCCCACCCCGGGAACCAGTGTGCTTTTTCCTCCTGCCCTGCCTTCCTGGAAGGGACCTTTGCCTTCCAGCCAGACAAGAAAACCTTGGCAGCCCGCACAGCACAGCACAGCAGGGGGTAGGAGGAAGAGGGGGGGACGACCCGCCAAGGGCAGATAAAGCAGAGGTCACTGAATGTCCACAGGCCTTACTGTGTGACTAGAAGAGCTGCAACTCTGAAGTTCCATGCCCTCGCCTCCTGCTGGAGACTCCCAGGAAGGAGGAAGGTAGGCCTGGCACCTTCTCCACTGTTCGCTACCTGTGACCATAGGGAATCTTTATCCTGTATGAGGTCAGGGACTTCTTGTCCCATGTCACTGGGGTGACATAATATTGAGGTGCAGTAGAGATCTAAGAACAGGAGAAGGCAGTCTGGTGCATGAATCTGGTCATTCCCACTTTCAGAAGAGAGGCCATGGTTGGCAGGAACCACACAAGGTGGGGATACCTCAGGTAGTCCTCAACCCAATAGAGGCCTGCATACTCAGACGCTGGTCCCAGGACCTCCCTCTCATTCCATGTACGAGCCATTTGTTAGCCAAGAGGGGCTTCAGCAGAGGCCAGCACACCTGAGCCAGCCCACTATCTCCTGACTATGTGACTGGACAGGCTGTTTTATCCCCCACTAAAGAATCTCTCATGTACGAATGAGGAGCAAGCTCTACACCTGTAAGCCAGGGCAGATGCAGCACAGAGCCCTCTATGCCATCCCAGGATGGACCCTAGGAAAAGCAGCCCCCCTCCCCAGGCCTCCCTCTCTGGCCGAAGGCTAACCCTTCATCTCAGGGTAATACTGGGGTTCAGTCAACATGCCTACAATCTATAACCAGGGAGGGCCACTTCCTTAGACAGGAGGCCTGGGGCAGATTAGGTCCCATCTCCACCTCAAATCTCTACTGTAAAGTCTAATCAGAGGCTGGATTCTACAGTCACCCCACATCTCCACAGCCCCCATGTCACCCTCACATATCCACACTACCCTTAAGTCCAAAACATAGCTTTTTCAAGAGATTCACAGTCCTAGAACCAGCTTCACATGAACAACTGGCTGACCCCTGGCCTTGTCTACAGGCCTGGCCTCCTGTCCACTGGGGCCCCGGGAAATGGCACCTCCCAGATTTGGAGCCAGTGGCCTGTCTGCAGGGTTGTCGCAATTTCTGTCAAAGGGGAGGCAGCCATAGCTCATCCCTTGCTATCTGGATGGCTCTGTGGTTCAGCATGAGGGTCCAGATAGGCCACACAAACCAGCAATAACTATTCTGCATACAGTTAAGCAGCTCCATCAGAAGGAATCCTGAGGAGACCAGTGTGACCTACAGGTGCTGTCCAGGGCCTCCTTCTTGAAGAGACAGAGAACACTGCTGACTGGATCCTACCAGGTCCTTACTGGACTGTGCCCCGTAGTCATCCTGCAAAGCATAGTAGGTTCTGCCCCTTGTGGACCCCGGAAGAAGCCAGGTGAGTAAACCAATTCTGGGAACCAGACCTGTGTGCTTCCCACTTGGGATCAGGATTTACAGCAACATATGTAGGCAAGGAGCCAACTGTAGTGGGCAATGAAATGAAGGCAGTCTGGGCAGAGATCACACAAGTCACCATGGACACTCTAGGGTGGCCGCCATTCCCTTTCACAAGGTCTGAGGGGCTTTCTAAAAACACAGCAGCTGGGAATCCTCATGTGCACAGGGAGCAGAGGGAAGGCTCAGTCTAACCCAGGTACCTGGTCCTCCCAGGCTCTGCACAGGGCTGCATGCAATACCTTAAGTTCATCCCCTGCCCAAGGCCAGGTCATCTTTGGGAGGAGCATGGAGGGGACCTGTTCAATCCTAGACACTGGAACGCTGGCCTACAGTCACATAAGATAGTGAGTGCTGTATCAGACAGAACACAGAACCAGGGGCTTCTCCCAGGGAGCAGAGGCACAGTGTTCCCCACAGGGGCACATCCTGTTAAGCCAATGACCCCTTATGCTGGGCACTGCTGCAGAGCAGATCTTCTTAAGCCCTGCTTAGTGGGGAGTCCACACTTTGTACCAGAGGTTCTCAGGGCCTAGGTGAACCCTGTTTCATTCTGAGGCATCCCTAACCTCAGCGACACACCGCTATCACCTGTGCTGCTATAAGAGCTAAGTGATACCGAGCTGTGCAGATCCCACATCTCATGTGAACAAGGCCAGGGGGAGCGGGGGTAGTGCCGGCTTCTACTTCTTGGTTCTGGCCAGGGGTGTGTGAGCAAAGGCAGCAGAGACCAGCTAGGGAGCCTTCCTTAGGCTCTCCCTCTCATTTAAGTCAGGAATGTTTGGTATCTGGGGAGCTTCCAGACTATTCCTGGCTGGAGTGCCAGATTAAGAGCACCATCCCTTCCAGGGACCCCATTGCCTGCCTGGCCTGCAAAGGGGAGGCGAGAGACAGGGGCGTCGACAGCTTCCTGTTTCCTTTCTAGCTAGGAAGAAGAGAGAGCAACTCTGCCTCGTCCATACTCCTTTATAGGCCTGTGGCCAAGCTGCTGAGGTGCCCGGGATGGCATTCAACTCTATCGGGAGCCACTAGGCCCCGATACAAACAACAGCCCCCTAAAGATCCAGCTGAGCAGAGGCCAGCAGGCCGCCAACCCTCAAGGCTGCTGAGGCCACTGCCCCCATGTCTCTGTAATGGAAACTTCTCAGCTGCTCTGTGAGCAACAGCTCCAGTTCCTACCTCATGTGGGGCTCTGATCGGCAGCAGATCGCAAGACAAGGCAGGAGAGCAATCACACACAGGACAAGTACAGTGCCACAGGAACCAGGTGGGGCAGGCCTGAGTGTGTAAGTGTGTATATGTGAGTGTGTGTGTGAGAGAGAGAGTGTGCACATGGCCCCTGTGTCTGTGTGCATGTGCATGTAAGGAAAGCCCCTCAGAGGCTCTGGCTTCCCAGCATGCTCATCCACCTCCGGTCTCTCCAGAGTATCCCCAGAGAGGTGATTTTGTTGCATGTCAGCAAGGGAACCATGCGCTGTTCAGATGTGGGGACACCCTGTCCCTTCAGGTCTCCAGCACAGCAAAAGTGTGAGGGTGGGCAGGGGGCAGCCATGGCCAGATCTGAGGAAGGACCTTCCGTATGGGGACTGCAGGGCTGGTAGGGTTCTGGAATTACCCATGTGCTAGCTCTTATACTCGGCACACTGCCCACCCCCAGAGACTCCCCAAAACACATCACAGGTTGTGAAGGAGCAAAGAGGGGTATCAGGCACAAAGATACAGACAGACAGGCTAGGATGCCATGGGGCCACGCTGACTCCCAAAACTCTTAAGATGAGGGAGGAAGGGCCTTGGGATAGACCCTGGAAGATCATCTAGATTTGGGGTCTAGGAAAGAAAAAGGAGCTCCAGAGCCCCCAGTCAAGGCCGCCAGGGCTGACTTTGGGACAGAGCCCTTCTTTCTGTGACTGTTTGTGCTCCAGCTGTCTGCAAACACGATGTTCTCTTATCTGGACCTGGTGCAGTGTCCGAGCTTGGCTCTGAGGCCTGGCTGTGGCATTCTTTACCTGGGTCAGGATTCCCCACGGCTAGGGGGGCACCGCTATTCCATGCTTGTCCCTGGACTAGAGCCAGGAGCTGGGCCCTGACTTTAAGGGGGGGCAGCTGCTGTGTTGTTTCCCAGCCAGCCCTCCCCACCAGCATGGCACAGTCAAGGCACTGCACAGGCCCCAGGCTCCTGGCACGATTTTCCACCCTTTATCACCCATCTGTCACAAGCCAGCCTCTGAGCAAATGTACTCAAGTTACGAGCTACAGCCTGTCCCTGCTGGGGCCCAGGCCTCTGCTCTGGGGCCAGCAGGAGCAGGTACCAGCAAGCAGGCTTGCCTGTGTCCACTACATCTACAGGAGCCAGAGATGCTCCCCTCTGGACTCTTGATGGGAATGTAAAAGCCAGAGAGCACTCTTCTTGACTGAGGCCAACGAGATAAGGATCCAGGCCAGATACACACACACATATAACACACCACCACCACATCACACTCACACATTTACACACCACACTCACACATATACCACACACACTCATACACACACATTCACACACACACCATACACATACCACATATTCATATACATGCACATCACACACATGCACACATATGTGGTTCACGTACTTTCATGTATGTGCAAGCATGCCTGTGTGTACGCAGATCACATGCATATGCATATTTTCACATGCCAGCACACATAAGCCACACAGTTACATTTACATGTACACATGGACTCTCCACAGGTCGATACTCACATGCTCACACAAATGTGTCCACTCATATGTCATACGACCCCATGTATGTACATGCACACCTACAAACATATATGCTGTCACGTATACAAACATATACATGGTCTAGAGAGATGGCTAGGTAGTTAAGAACATTTGTTGCTCTTGCAGAGGGCAGGGATTCAGTTTCCAGCACCCACATGGTGGCTCACCACCATTCATAGGGTCTGACACCCTCTTCAGATTTCAGTGGGCAAGGTGCACATACATGGTACACATACATACACACAGGCAAAATGCTCACACACATAAAGTAAAGCAATTTAAGTAGACATTTTAAAAACAGACACATATTGTCTCATAACCCCTAGCAGATCCTGGCTACAGACAGTCAAAAAGTGGGTGCTGGCAGTAAGGTAGAGTACGTGAGCCTGGAGCATAGGCCACTGCCCTCCCCCCCACCTCCTTCTTCTGTTCCCTGTGGCCAGCCCCTTCTCTACCCTATTGCAGTAAACTCGGATGCTGTGATTGGAGAATGCACTCCCTATAAAGTCACCGAGTCATGCAAATACACCCAGGCAGACATTAACAGCCTTCAGCCACTCGCCATACCCCTGCCTGCTGAGCAGACTCGCCGGCCCATTATCTCCTATAGAAGACCGTATGGAGGCCCCTGGGTCAACCTTCAAAGCAGCCAATCCTGGGGAGACCTTGGGGGGTCCTCCTTGGAGTCAGGGCAAGCTCCTTACCTTTATCTACCCTCGGTTCTCAAGGGTAAGGCCCCTGGAGTCTGTAAAAGCCAGAGCCAAATGAAATAGGCATTTGAAGACGTTCTCCAGGCCAGAGACCCGGGAGAATCTAGGTGGGATGAAGGAGAAACGGCACCTCAGTGTCCCTTCCTGCCAGGGAAAGGAAGGAGAACCACCAGGGACATCCCCTTTCTCTCTGATCTCAGTGTCTCTGCCTCCCAAGAAGGAGGGTGGAGATCTCTTACCTCCTCACATTGCCCCCCTTCAGGCTCCAAGCAGGGTCTGCACCCAGAACAGAACGGAAGGATCCAAAAGCATGGCTGAATCTATGGAGAATGACCACACCGGTGGGCTGTTGGAGGAGTGTGTGTGTGTGTGTGTGTGTGTGTGTGTGTGTGTATAGGAGATAATGACAAGGAGCACACTGTTCCACAGACAGAGGGGACATCACCACACCACACCCAAACGTGAGATTCTACAGGAAAGAGATGGAATCAGAGAAAGCAGCAGGGAGGGAGACAGTCAGAGACAGAGACAAATGGGCTGGGCTGCCTTGTGCCCCATCCCTCCCAACACAGAGGCCAACTGACGAGGCAGTACACCTTCCAGAAAAACCTTCGCTTGGTGGGGGAGTCCCTGACAATGAGAAGCCCCTGCCGTCTGTCACATGCTCCGGGGTCTGCAGTGGAGGCTTAGCACATTGACAGAAGCCAGAAGCATTTACTGTAGCCTTATCAGTGATCTCAGAGCACTACAAACCCCTGCAATAAACTGCAATCCTCCTGAGCAGCCCCTGACAGTGGGTGCGCGGGGCAGCTGTAAATCTCAGGGCATCGCGCCCAGAGGAATATTACACAGCCATCAATGGTGATAATTATGAAGACTGTGCCCACAAAAGAAATTGCTGACGGTAAGGCTTTGCAGCTGCCAGGACACAGGATTTATCTGCACCGTGATCCCTGCAAAGGGAAGCTGGTGTCTACAGGTCTGTGAGAACGATGGGGGCTGAGAAAGCCAGCCCAGTTTCCACGGAGGAATTATCTCATCCTTTTCTCTTTATCTCTAAAGCATGGCCTGTGCAATAAATAACGTCTTTCTTATCATAGGACCATGCTCCAGTAAATGAGGTCTGCAGATCAAGTCTTACGTCCTGATTCCCACCCACGGATACCCCATTCAACCAGAGAGAATGAGGGAGCCACATGGGGCTCACAACCTCCCCGGACTGAGAAGGTAAAGCCACATCACCTGGAACACTAGCTCTGGAGATACGGGCTGCCACTGTGAGATGGGAGAGAGGCAGGGGCTAGAAGAGCCATCGCAGACAGGGTCCCTGTCCTCACTCTCAAGTTATCCTCTGCCTCTGGAACTCTGGAAACCATGTGACCATTGGTGAGAGACAGGGAAGTGGTCCCATCTGGAAGGGCTTGGTTTGGCCAAAACACCGGGTATGATGTAGCACAGCCAAGGGTACAAAGAGGATCACACAGGTCTGGGGGGAGATTCTGTTCAGCACCATGGCCAGGCCAGGGTCGCAGCATGGGGTCACAGCATGGACAGGAGCTATGACAATCAGATTGAAGTTGGAGGGACAGGAAGGATGGAGGGTGGATTGTGGGGAAAAAGAGAACCATGGATGGCTACAGAGTTGGTTAGTGGGTGAATGATGGGCTGGGGGGAGGGCCTGGGGGGAGTGGGAGCTGGTTAGCAAAGGGTGTCAGAGCAAGAGGAGCAGTCAAGACACAGCGGGCAGGCACGGGCTGTTAATGGCACCAAGCACAAAGGCAAGACAGGGGTTCCAAGTGGAGGAGCCCAGACCTGGGATGCGTGCTGCCAGGCCAAGGAAGCAATATGCAGGGCTAACCTTAGCACAGGCAGCTGTGGGTGGATCGGGGCACCCTGCAGAGCGCCTCATCAAGCTGTGCACAGTCCACTACACTGCCAGGGGCAACTTAGAAATAGTCCTGGCTTCCCTGTGCTCTGTCCCACCGACAGCCTGCTGTCCTGTGTCATAGATGAAGACACAGGTTCAGGGGAGCTCACGCTGAGGGTGGCTGAATCAGGGAAGGAAGGTAGCCCTGGGCATGTAGAATGTGAATTCTGCCTTTCTCCACCTGCCACACACCCTGGAGTGCAGCCTAGGTGAAGGATGGGGGAGATTCATACAGGACAGACCCTAGGCTGACAGCCGGCCATAGCCATCAGTCAGCTCTGGTCACTGCCTTGGCTGGGGCCCCAATACAGACTTTGCCCTCTAAGCCCAGAACCCTCCCTGTGTCTCAGGTTCCCCCTAACAATCCCTACTGGAACCTAAGCAATAGCCTGGAGTTGAGGGGAGCAGAGGGGTACACTTCCTCTAAGAGAAGAGAGCCCAACAGCCTCTAAGGCTACAGAGCCATGTCGAAGTTTTCTGATGTCCCCTATCCAGGGACTGTCTCAGAACCCCAGTGTGTTTCAAGCCAAGCACATGGTTCAGGAAATCGTTAGGCTCTGTACCCAGCCCTTGCCGTTCATGTTGCCTCTGGGCTCTGGGTGTCTGAGCCTTGTGGGCTCTGATGGCATTCCCAGGAGTCAGTGTGATTTTGTAAACTGTCCTCGGTTGGTGGGGTTTTCCTCCAGGTGTGAAGAACTGCCCTCAGAACCCCTGGGATTGGCAGGGGACACCGCCTGGAAAGACACATGAGCGCTCTACGCACTGAGCTCACTCATGACCATTGAGGCTTCATTCTACAGAGCTGCACTGTAGGAGCCGAGGAAGGTGGATGGCTGGTCCTGAGGTCCCCTTGTCCATCTCTGATCCTCTCCATTAAGCACAAAGGAGTCAGCAAACACCGCAGCCCAAGACGCCAGGCTTGAACAAAAGGACTCACATCATTTGTTTTGCATCCCCATCCTAGGGTGGTGACAGGAAGTGCCCCCCCTCTATCCTGAGATCCCGACGGCAGGAATGTGGGTGCCATGGGGCTGAGCCACAGAGAACTTCAAGGCACGTACGGTTCCGAGAGCCTCTGGAGGTGGCTGTCCACTGTAAGAAGTGCTGGGGCTTTGATGTGAGGGTCTGGGTGGGGTGGGGTGAGCCGGTGCCCTGCAACTCTGACATGGTCTGGGACCATCAAGCAAAGCCAGTCTGTATTCTGACTTCCCAGACAGAGCCCCAGTAAACCTGTAATGTAGGATCATGAGGATAGACCATGGTCAGCGGGACAGCAGCCAACAGGAAAGAGTATAGTTATGATCATCACCACCTCTCTCTAGGGAGGGATTGGGTGCTGGGTATTTTGCCTCATGGGCCAGACCAGTGAGGCTTTTCTCAGTACTTTTGTATGGTGGGGTGGGAGAGCCTGAGGACATTTTCCTAACTAAATCATGTATGATCTCCTTCCCAGACATTGCCCGCAAAGACACCACAGTTGCCGTCAAGGGTGAGTTCTGAGAAAGAGCCCCAAACCCTAGCAGGTCCTGGGCCTCTATCACCACAGGACAGAACCAGATGCAGCCTCGACCACACCTTTGTCCCCATATTCCCAGTCACTCTAGATCCTTACTCAGTCTCCCCTGATCACCCTAGAAGTGACTCCATCCCCATAGGACCACTCCCCAGACCCTTGACATTTCGATGAGCAACAATACTCCCAAATGGGTGCAGTCTTCCTTAGGTAGGTGAGGACAAGAGTCCATGCCCCATGGAGTCCATGACCATCACCCTGATTGCCAATGACAGGTCAACAGCCAGACAATGTAAGTCTCCCTCCGCACCGGCCCCACCAGCAGAGAGGGTGTACTTTGTAGGGTCTCACTGGGGAGCTTCCTAGACTGACCTGCCACCCTCCTACAGTGCCCAGGCGGCCAGCTTCCCACGGTGGCTTTCTGCTCCAGCCAACATCCTGCAGTGGCTCCCTACTTCTGTGGCTGACTCTGTGTGTTGTACTTGGAGCGGTGTTAGGCCTGTACTGTGGCTGGGCCAAACATGTCACAGTAGCCCTGAAGGACCTCTGTGATTGGCTCCTCGTCCTCCTCTTGCGCCTGTGGCATGTAATCCTTTCCTGTTGGCATTGCCTCCTGCAACTCTGACACATGAATGAATAGCAATTATGCCTCTGAACATTGCTGGAGGGTGATGTGGTTGGGGGGGAGGGTGGTTTGGGGGCTTGCACATGGTACTGAAGCCCAGGCACAACAAGACAGAGCTCTCTAGCCAATGCTTGACAAAGCCAAGGGCTCGGAGAGGCTGCTGGATCAGATTAAGTGGGCCCAGATTTTGTCATACCATCAGGAGACGAGCTCAGGGGTCTTCCTCTGCAGTTCACAGAGCCATGTGGGTATCTGAGCCCAGGATTGATTCCTCCACTTAACACCAAGATCTATTAGAGGTCACTGGGTGTAGGAGCAGAGGCCAGCTCTGAAGCCAGCCGCTCTCTGATCTGAGAGATTCCACTTCCAGGGCCACAGACAAGTCCAAGGCCATTAGGCCTGCCCACCATCTTTAGGTCCTGTGAGTCTCCTGAACCTATGTAGACACAGTTCAGTCATGTACATTGTAAGGTCAGGGGGAAAAGCACATAGTAATGAACTTCAGGACCCTCTAGACCTGCCTGGAGGGGGAGCCCTGAACACAGAAAGGAGGCCCAGTCTGACACCAAGAGGGTCCACCAGGGCACCCTGCACCACCCTGGAACAAAGATCAGGGTTTGGGAGCCAGGTTGAGGCTTGTGGCTGTCCTCTTCAGGTATTTCTCTACTTATGTGGGCAGAAACAGATTTCATATTACAACACCTGTAGCCTCTACAACGTCAGGATTATTGCAGAAACGAGGGATGGGAGAGTTGTTGAGCAATCCCTTCAGGGCCAGGCATGTTCACTGAAGCACCAGAGCATACCCCTTCCACCACTCACCCCACAACCCACAGGTCCTTTGCAGCTATCATTCATGAAAATTTGGAGAACCCACCATGCCTCCAGGACCACATCCTCCCCAGAAAGGTGTGCCCAGACTCCTAGCTCACTGAGGTGCCATCTGCCCCTCTCTGGCCTTCAGGGAGTGGTCTCCAGCTATAAGTTTGGGGACATAGTCAGGGAGGCCCCAGTGGAGAGAAACTCTGCTTCCAGAAGTGATCTACAGAATACCAGCCTGGGAAGCCACTTATCAAGATCAGCCATGACCATGGCTACTGTTGCTTACACCGGCCCAGCTGCTGCCCCAGGACCCATTCCATCTATCCCGTTCTGGTTAAGAAATAAATAAAAAAATAAATAAAGAGAGGCTCATGACTGGCCTGTACTCCAGATATGGAAGCAGATACTAAGAGATAAGACCTCAAGGTCCTTCCTGTCCTCCTTCTGGGAAGAAAGACTCTCTATGCAGGGGACTGATCACCCCATGTGGTGACATACTGCATATTTAATTTAAAATAATCTGAAATATCAGAGGACAGAGCCACCCACACATCCAAGCCATGAAGGTCAGGGAGTGATAACTCACCCCTTTAATCCCAACACTAAGGCAGAGATTGCTCTGGATCTCTGTGAGTTCAAGGCCAAACAGAACTAGGCAATGGTGGCACACACCTTCAATCCTAGCTCTGGGAAAGCTGGACCAGGAAGTGAGATAGCTGGGCAGAGGCAGAGGAGGAAGGAGTTCAGCTTCTCCTGGCACCTTCCTTTTGGGGCTGAGGACAGAGAGGTTTGGAGGTGGAGGATCCCTGGAGACAGGCCAGAGGAATTAGCTGGGTGACAACTGGCTGTGGTTTGTTCCTCTGTCTTTCTGGTATTTCAGCTTTTCCCCAATATTGGGCTCTGGGTTTTTAGTACAATACCAAATAGAATTTGTGCAATAGCCCCATGCTTTACAACAGAGATCCAGAGCTTCCCACCTCACAGCCAGCCTTTGCTACAAAGGACACAGAAAGTGCCCAGCCCTGTAGGGGCCACAAACCTCTACTCCAGCTAGCTTGGGGCTTTGGTTTGGTTTGGTTCCTTTTCTACAGTGCAAACCCAGAACAGGTAGGTAAATAAATGGTCTGCCACTGTGTTACCTCCCGGTCCTATTTTGTTTTAGAATAAGTGTTCAAAGACATATCCAGAGATACATGTACCTAAGAGACGTCACCAAATCCCATCCTCTTGTCTGGGGGATGGTGTAGGAATTGGGGGAAACCACAGTGTCAACTCCTTAAATACACAGGCATGAAGGACCACCCTGTGAGCATCTGAAAGCGAACAGGACAAAATTGTGTAAATCACAAACAGCTAAACCTTGAGAGCCAGGGGATGGGAGGTGGGGCCTGGAGTGGACTGGCTGGTTGGCAAAGATACAAACACCTCATCCACACAGCATCTCAGATGTTTCATCTTTATTTTGATATTTCGATTTGATAATCAGACACATGGAGGCTTAGGACTTGTCACCATCAGCTTTACCAGGACAGTAGAAACAAGAGCCGCCCTGAAACAAACCAGGAAGAAGCAGAAGCACCTGGGGACCAGTCTGCCACCTCTGCCTGCCTCTTACCATCATGTGCAGAGGCCTCTCCTGGACAGACACCCCCACCCATGGCTACAGCCAACAGGTCCTTCCCCAGGAGTCCCTGGGACATTCATATATGGGGACAAGTCTTAGGTGAGTGAAGGTCTCTCTAGAGTTGACCAAGTACCAGACCAGCTCCCAGAATCCCCAAAAGGTAGCTGCCAAGGGCAGGACCAAACCTAAGGCAGATTCTAGGTCTCAGGGTCTCCAGCCTGCCTCCATTCCTTCAGGTCCTAGGTGGCTATAGCCTTAGTAGGAATGTGGGACAGAATATGAGGAAGGAAGGAGCCAATCCTGGGGAGGCAAAAGAGGAGTCTCAGAGCTAGACAGTGTCCCTGTGTCCCAGATTAGGGCTCATGTGAGGGTCTGGAGGAGAGACCGGATCAGTCTGGAAACCTCAGAACACTTCTCCAGCACCTATGCCCCTCTCCTGGGAGCTCTACCCCAGAGAAAGCTGGAATGTCAGTCGGCCTGGCCCTGGCCTCCTGAGATGGGTGCACACCCCCCTTGCACAGCATCCTGATCATCCTTGCTGGTTTCAAGCGATTCCCTCAGGTTCTCACCATGACCCTGGGTCCTACACCTTCTACCTGGGAACACACCAGCCACTGATGGTAGACATCGAGCTGACACTGGCCAGGATCACCTTGTCTGGAAACGGAGGAACAGTGTTGAAGCACAATTTCAGACTAGGGCCAGGAACACTGAATGTACTCACTAAGATCCAGATGGGCTGGACTTCTTCAGACACGAGGGCCCCACCCCTGAAACACAGAGAACCATGCCATCTAGAAAGCTTCAAAGGGTGGATGGATGGAGGGTGAGACTTGCTACCACAGCCAAGCAGCCCCAGATATCCTCACAGAGCAGAAGACAGAGCCCAGCCAGAGTCTCAAATTCCTTCCAGAATCCTCCACCTGCAGCTATGGGGACAGGGAGCATTACCTTCTGGGGACCCTAGCTGAAGATGCTACAGGATGGAAAAACAGCTCCTCCAGAAGGGGAGGGACTTGGGTATGCTGGAGTCTGTGGTGGTGCAGAGAGGCTGCCTACCCAGCATCATCACCTCTGCTCTGCAGTCACACTCCCATCTATCACACATGCACATATATGGGCAAATGGTCACACAGCGGCAGAGAATGGATCATACTAACCAGGGCCAAGACAGGAAGCCAGAAAGCATCCCATCCCTGAGTGTCAGGCTCTCCAGGGGGACACAAGTGCTCTGCTCATGGTGGGCAGGGCCAAGAGACACATGCAGAGCTGCACTGGCCAGCCTGGGTGGGGCCCCAGCCATCCCTCAGTGCAGGCCAAGGGGAAGGGGGCTGCCCCTGTACAGCCTAGATGACAGCACTCTTCTCTCCCTGGAAAGAGGTGCGGGAGGCTGGCCTGGCCAGCAGCAGCTCCTTCTCATGAACCAGGCTGTCCAACAGGTCTTCCTGGCGGTAGTTGTGGTAAACCTTCAGGAATGCCAGGGTGGTGATCGCCAGCCAGGACAGCCACGAGGCCCACAGGCCAAACTGCATGGAATACAGAGCAGGGTCAGTGGTGGTGGGGGCTCATTGTCCAGTGTGCTCCATACCCATCTCCTAGCTCTAGCTCTGCTGGGAATGAAAGGGCATACTAAGGTCAGAGGAGGGTCATACATCTGACAGCCCATGCACACCCTCACTGGGCTTACTCTCTGCACTGACTGTATGTCCAAAGAGCCCAGGTTTGCACAGAGGCATGCGGTGCTCTGCCATTCTCAGCTGCACTGATGAGGTTTCCTGAGGAGGAGCAGGACCTGACCAGGGCTCTCTTCCCACGCCGACCCGCTGGGCTCTATGGAGTGCCTATAGATCAGACAGCCCCTCTAGTCAGGGGAATAAATTGGCCTTTATCTGCTGTTTCCAATCAGCCGAAGGAGAAACAATGAAGTCAGCTCCAGGTCTGCACTGCATCAAACTGATTCTCATCTGAGCGTGTCTGTCTCACACTGCGCATGCCTCTGTCTAATTGGTCCAAATTAGTTCTAAAGCATCTTAAGCTAAAGTTGCGTGAAGGTCCCTTTGACCGTTTCAGCTCATCGCAGCAAAAAACTTTTGGACTTCCAAGAGCTTTTGGCAGTGACAAGAACCATCTCAATCTAGCCTTCGACAAACGTGAGCTTCCAGGAGCAGACTGGGGCATGGAAGGAAGCCACAGAGGGTGAAAGCCCCATGCTGAGCCTCACCTAGGTGCCCCTGGCCTGCACCACCTGTCTGAAGTACAAATGCAAACCTCAAGGGACAGGAAAATCTTTCCCCAGGGCCCTCAACTACCAATATGGCCTTATAGTCTAAAAGTCACATGAAAAGTAGGGACAGGTGGGGTTGGGAATCTTGCTAGAATAGGTCCCTCATTTCACCCTCAGACACAGCACCAGGCGGGCGGCTCAGGGCCTTCCAGCATTGTCTGAGCACTTGGAGCCATGCCAGAATCCAAACCCTGTCCTGCTGGCAACCCCAGATCCTATGCCCCATTCATTCCTGGACCTCCTGCCCTCCCATGCCCACCTCTTCTCTCCCACTCACTCAGCACTTCCCACCCTCTGTCTCCTGAGCTGGCTCCCTATGTGCAGCTGCCCAGGCCTTCTCTTGCCCATCCATCCATAAGCCCTGCTCAGGATCCCCGCTGCTCTCACAGCCCACACCTCCTCCATGGCCCCACCACAGCTGAGTCTGTTTCTGGATCAGGAGTCAGTTCTGTCTGCTGCAGTCTGTGATAATTTTTTTATGGTGGATTTTATATTTTTAATAAAATCAGCCTGGAATACCAGAAAACAAAATCACCCATAGTCAAGCCATGAGGGTCAGAGAGTGGTAACTCACACCTTTAATCCCAGCACAGGAATGACAAAGTGATGATCCACATATTTAATCCCATCACTCAAGAGACAGATTTGTCTGTCTTTCTGTGAGTTCAAGGCCTAACAACTAAACAGTAGTAGCTCACACCTTTAATCTTAACTCTAGGATTGTGATGCAGAGTTGAACACAGAAGTGAAACAATTGGGCAGGAAAGATATTTGGGCAGACATTCAGGCATTCTGTAGGAGCAACCAGCCAGGCGGGGATCTCTTGAAGACAGCATTTACCCTGTTCAGCCTGAGAAGTTGGCTGGGTGAGAACTGACTGTGGTCTGCTTCCTCTCTCTGATATTCCATCTTTTTTAAATTAAATATAAAATATATCACACAGCGGTCTGCACCTCCATCCCCAACACAGCCACTCCTTCCTGTCTGAAACCCCGCCTACCTGGGCGATAACAAACTGATGATAGAAGGCAGAGTTGTCCACGTTCAGCTCCAAGTCCACGTCCTGGAACTTCTCACAGCTAAAAGAGCACGATGCCAAGTGGCTGGTGACTTGTGAGTCCCTGAGCCAAAAGGCAGCAAGCAGCTAGCTGGGGAGCAGAGAATACTTCCTCCAGACAGCGAGGGGTGTTTTATGACAACCTGACACAAGCTAGTCATCTGAGAGAGGCAAACATCACTTGGAAAGAAAAAATGCTTCTGCAAGATCAGGCTGCAGGCACACCTATAAGACATTTTCTCAGTTAGTGAATCATGGGGGAGGACCTGACCCATTGGAGGTGCTGCCACCCCGGGCTGGTGGTCCTGGGTGCTGTAAGAAAGCAGGCTGAACAAGCCTGAGGAGCAAGCCAGGAAGCAGCATCCTCCATGGCCTCTGCATCAGCTCCTGCCTCTGGGGCCCTGCCATGTTCGGGCCCTGGTTTGACTTCCTGTGATGTAGAAACTGAACAAATCCTATCCTCCCTGAGCTGCTGGGGCCACAGTGTTTCATCGCTAGCAATAGTGACCCTAAGACGAGGAGCAGTCCCCAAAGGAGACTAGAGACACTCCTTCAGGAACCCCACTGGGACTCATCTTTGACCCCTCTTTGGGGTCAAAGGCAGGCTTCAGGGAAGAGGAGCTGGAAATCTTTCCAAATGGCCCTGAACACAAGAACCAGCCTCAGCTGCCTGCTCACTGTCTGGCACTCAGGAACCACAGGCTGCTCTGCCTGGTCCCTCAGTTCCCCAACCTGAGATAAAAGTGATGTCCCTAAGCCACACTGTGTAGTGGTCCTGCACAAGTGTCATGGGGGCACCATGAGGGCAGCTTCTACTCACCAACCACAGGCTGCCACCACCACCAATGGCAACAGGATCGGAAAGCAGCAGGTGAGGCAGGCTGTGTCAACTACAAAGTCCTGCATGATGCCTCTTGGATCACAAGGGCCTGCCATGTGTATGCCATAGGCTACTAGACCAGAAAAAGAGGTTCTTGATGCTGAGTGGGCGGGTCTTAGGGACAGAACAACAGGTGGGCAAAGCTTTAAACTTGGAATGGGATTCAGAAGAAAAATATCTTGGGATCCAAGTAAGGGGTGGGGTCTTCTGGAAAGATGGCTGATAAAGCAGGGCCCAGGCATACCTGCGGTGCATAGTGCCCTTCTCCGTGATGGTGTCACACCACATGGTGAAGCCCACACTCACGATGGTGCTGGCAATGAAGACCAGGAAGACCACAAAGGCACTGACCAGAAGGTTCAGGAAGGCATAGAAAAAGGACCTGTGGAGAGGCCAAGAGAGGGGTGTTAATAGAGCTAGCTCCTCAGGGTCCTGCCCAGGAGCTCCCCTTGGCCCAGCGAAGGGGCACATTCCCAGGTTTCCTACTGAGCACCTGGGGTCCTGCTGGGACTGATTGGGGCTCCAGAGTCTGTTTCCCTCCCCTCCACCAACATCCCAGCAAATGTTCCGATGTAAAGCAGCCCATCTTGTTCTCTCATAGACCCAGAGTCGGGGCCTTGCCACCACTTCTTTATTGGGGAATCAGGACCAAGCCAAGGACCCAAGATCACGAGTCCCAAATCCTAAGAGCCATCACACACACTGAAAACACAAGACCTCCTTCTAAGGCTACCCACTTACATAGTCACTCACAGCTGTGGATTTGTGTCCCTTCAAATACAAAGGATGAAGCCCAAACCCCAAGGCATAAGCATCAGGCTCTCTAAGCCCTAAGTAGAGAAGGGTAAAAGGTGAGAAGGACCCCTCCACCTTTCCGTTCCACTGTCTGGGGGCCAGCAGCAGCCCAAATCCAAGAGGGCATGTGGGAGGTATCACCCCACCATACCCTTCAGGGTCACCCAAACTGTGGAAGGTCCATAACACAGAGCGGAGCAGCCAATAAAGAACCCTGCTCACCTCCAGCCTGTGGTGGGCTCCATACAAGGTTCAGAACAGCTGTGCTCAGATTCTAAACAAAGTGACAAAAACGTATTCACAATGGGAAACTAATAAATGAGATTTTAAGAAGTGGCTTCTTTGTCCTGACAGCCATGTGCACTGCTGACGGGCTTGTTCACCGACACATTCATTCCAAAGGCCTTCTTGACCATGTGCCAACCCTGTGCTGGTCACAGAGGGCTAAGGCATAGGAACAGTGTAATCCTGACAACCCAAGATAAATAAGCTAAGAGTAACTCAGGTCATGTCACCAACTCACCACTGGTGACACCCAGCTGTCAGCAGGTAGAACCACCTGATTGTCTCCTAGGATCACATGGGGCTTCCTGTGAAGGACACAGTCTTGGTGACTATTGGGCTGAAAGCAACAAAACCCAGATATGAGCTGTGACAGGTTGGCCACAGCATCAAGGACAGGCAAGGAGTGCATCCCTGGCATTGCCACACAACCCAGGGCTCTGAAGGCTCAGTGGACAAAGGCCTGTGTGGTGCCCCACGCCTGTAAGCAGCCATGTGCATTGCCCTCTTGTTGGTTTATTAGCAGGACAGCAGACAGAGAAGAGGGGAACGAAACAGGAAGAAGGGGAAGGGGCTTGTGTGAGCACTTTCTTTAAGAGAGTGGGTGGGTCCATGTTTGTATAGCCACACCCAGGGGCGTAGCCACAACTCTGCTACACCTCAGGTGAGTGCCAGCCTTGGGAATGCTTAGACCTCTAATCCTGGGTTCATTCACTGTGCCTGTTCATGGATCCTCCTGGCAGCCATGGCAGCTCTTAGCCCCGCCCACTGACCATCCACACTGGTATTCCTTTTAGCTGCTCCCTATCCTTGGCCAAAGGCTGACCCAGGAACCAGGGCCTGCAGGACCTGATGTCTACTGTTCTGTGTGGACCAGAGCAAGGCCTTGGAGCCTTCCTCTCCAAGCATGGATCACTCACTTTGTTCCGGGCAGGAATCAGGAAAGGGAAAGGGGCCTGACCTTCCAGGGGCCGCTTCACACTGCTGTGCCTCTGCAAGAAGGCCTGATCTTTTCCATAGGATCCCTAGGTCCCCCTGACCAGGAGTGGTAACAAAGACACTCGGGTCCTGTGATGGCAAGGTGTGTGTGTGTGGGGGGGTGGGAGGTGGGGGGGAGGGGTGTTGTTTTGTTTTGTCTTTTGTCAACTCGACCTAAGCTAGGGTCATCTGGAAGAGGGAATCTTAACTGAGCAATTGGCTCCAACAAACTGGCCTGCAGGCAAATGTGTGGGACATTTTCTTGATTCCTGATTGATACAGGAATCCCAGCCTGCCCTGTCCTGGGTTGTATAAAAGCAGATGATGCAAGCCTCGGGGAGGAAGCAAACAGGCAGTGTTCTTCCATGGCTCTGCTTCAGTTCCTGCCTCCACATTCCTCCTTCAGGATGGATGAACTAAAGCTGTAGATGTTGTAAATTGTTCCAGCCCGGATTTTCTGGCCTGGCCTCAAGGTTTGGACCCACAGTCCCACAGAAACACACACACGCTTGTATTATTTTTACACTGATTGACCGAGGGCCCAGGCATATAATTTGCTAGCTCCTTCATCTGAACTCAACCCATCTTGTTCAGCCACGTGGCTCGGTACCTTTTCTCAGAGCAGCATTTCAGTTTCTTTCCTCTGTGTCTGCTGCCGTCTCCTCGTTGTGTCTGTGGTGGCTCTCTGGCATCTGTCTGGCATCTGTCTCTGCTCTGAGATGTTCCTGAGTTTTCATAGCCTGGTAGTCCCGCCCACACTTCCTGTTTGCCTTTGGCCAATCAGCTTTTATTAAACCCATAGGCGGGACCAATATTTGCATCACGAACAGAATTCCACTACAGTAAAATGAAATACTCCTGTTCTTCTGAGCCTCAGTTTCTCCCTCTGAGTTGTATACTAAGAGCCCCCTCCTGTGGAACACTGAGGAAGCTGGGGGTGCTTCTGCATCTCAAGGACTGCGAGCAAGCTCACTGACCACCCATGCTGTCCCAGGACAAACCTGGACTAGGCTGGCCTGAGAAGACCCACTGCCCTCCCAGGCCCTCAGTGAGCTCACCTGCAGCTGCACCCAGGCACAGAAACTTAGGATGCACAGAGTGGAAAACTAGATACCTAGGGACTGAAGCTGGGGTACTCCCATGCCCACCCACACAGAGAAAAGGACACTTCAGCCAATGCAACTCCCCTCCCCAGTACCTGTGAGTAGAGGACATTGGAGGCTCACCCAGGGCCCAATGCAGCTCGGATGCCCCCACTGTGGAAAATGGGGTGATCAAGGGCAGCCAGAGCCAACCCCTCATGGACAGAAGCAAGGACACAAGCCTGTCCATGCCCAGAAATCCATCTCCTAGGATAGCTGAGAACTGAAGACTTCAGTCAGCACCCCTCCTAGGGACCATCTGCCCCTCCCCCTGTTGAAAGCCTCCACAAAGTCCCCAAAGTCCAGCATTAGTGTCCTCAGTGCCTGACATTCCTAACTCCCTGACAGACAGAGTATCCCAGCTGTTACCTCCCACTGGTGCTTCTGAGGACTGAGCTGGCCATAGTTACAGATAGCAAGGTGAGACCCACCATAACCCAGCACCATATCCTGTCCATCTCAGAGAGGGTAGGGCAGAGTTCTGAGGCTTCTAGATAGTGTGGGGCATGCACACCTGGCAGCATCTGGCTACCTCATGTCCCAGAAGTGAGACTAGCAGATCCGAGACATAAAAGCTCTGAGCCCAGCTGCCAGCCCATCAAGCTGGGTCACCACCAGCCAGAAGTCTCAGGCTCTTCTATGCTTTTTTCTTTCTCTTTTTTTTTTTTTATGTAACATGCTGCCCCTCCAGATCTTTGAAGAACTTGACATGCCCAAAGCCATACCTGAATCCTGTTTCCTGAACACAGACTGTTACCCTTCCTTGTCTCTGAACACACACAGCAAGGACAGGCCCACACAGGACAGTGGGTGGAAAGGCACAGCACACACAGAGTTAACCCACCCTCCTCTCACCGCATCTCAGTGTGCCCAGCTTTGGATGTGCTGTCTCCATGGCGACAGATATCCTGGGAAGCCCTGGGAGCAATTTGAAGGCTGAGCGACAGGTGTGAGCAGGCAGATGGGTTACATTATTCCAGTGTTCCCTAGTCCGTCACTCACAGACTACTACCAACTCCAGCTCAAAGGGCTGTTCTTGAGCAAAGCCTTAGGCACACAGCTCACCTGGGCCCTCCCATCCTGAAGGAGCATCCCTGAAACCATAGGTGCCAGGGACCATTCACTGAAATGGTACACCACCCTCTGCAATGCTGCCCTGGACCCTGCTGCTCTACACCCCTATGCCTGAGCAGCCAGAGCCTGCTTAGCATGGCAGACATACCCTAGGTAAGGAAATGCTGGTTCCTCTGCCAGGCTCTGTGCTTGGTTTTGAGGACACACACACCCTGGGTGTGCTGGGTATACATGGCCTGGGGAGGCTCACAGGAGCTGTACCCCTAGTCCCATAAACTGGACTCTAGTATACAGGAGATTGGAGGAAGGACAGCAGCCAGACAGCCACAGGGCCCTTGCCAGTAACACCTGGTAGCCAAACAGGACACAGATATTCCTGGAGAAACAGAGGACAAGGCACCCTAATTGTTCCACAAAAGGGAGTGTGAACTTCCCAGACCTGGCCACTGGTGTGGGTTAAGACCATGCTCTTCTCTTCAAAGTGTTATGGTGTGCCAAGTCACCTACAGTCTCCTAAATCCTGCCTGAGTGGGGGTGGAGGGCAGTGTGTGTGTGTGGGGGGGCTGAGTGTGTGACTGAAGATCACGGCACCTGTTTGCACATCAGTCAGTCTGAAGCACTCCCCAGGAGGGCAAGTGTGAGGAGCCCTGGATAGCTGGTGACTCCAGGCCTCTGTAAGATGGGCTTGTGATGGCCATGCCACTAGGCAGATGAATACTTCCAGTGACAAAAGGAAGATCTGGTGCTCCTGGATCTGCAGCTGAATTAATGCAGATACTACCCCATGTAACCAGCCCTGCAGCTCTTCACTTCCCCATCCCAGCTCTGGTGGTCCCACACACAGATGTCTGGGCCCTCTCCAGATAGCTGCCCTCTGGTCCACCTTGTTGGGCCCTTCTGAGGCCGCGGGGTTGAGGCCCAGTGTAAATTCCTAAGCCTTCCTAGAGTTTGGCGACCTGTCTCTGGCCATAAACTCCATGTGAGTGACTCAGCATAGCCTGATCTAAGACTGCCTCTGCCTAGCTTCTGCTAACATGGTAAAATACTATTGGCCCTTTTCCCCATCCCACCTACCCCATCCCAAGACTCACACCCCACTTCTCACAACCCTATATAAGCCCCAGACTGATGCAATAAAGTGAGTTCTTGCTTCGACAAGGCTTCGGACCCAGCATGTGATTTCCCCGGATGGCTAGAGGGTTCTGGGTCATCATCCTGCTCCAACCCCAGGGAGAGGCCGGCTGGTCTGGATCTCCCTCCACCCTATCTGCCAGAGAGAAAGAGTCTGGCACCACCTGGCTAGACCATGTACACCGCAAGGCTGCCCCTCATGCAGGCAAACCCAAAAGACCAGAGGCTGCATCTGAGCCATCAAATCACGGCCCTATCTCCCCAGCAACTCCTGCTATGCCTATGGTCTCAGGGGCTACCACCTGCCCCAATCTGCGGTCTGATAACAAGAGCTTTCAAATTTATCTGGACAGTGAAAGACTGAGGAGGTCCTGGAGAGGGACAGGGCTCTATCCTCCAGCCGACATGTGCTCACCCTAGACGGAAGGCCGGCCTCACAGGCAGGAATCTGGTCCATATCACCTGGAGGCTTCTAGGACCATCCTGGCTTCCAATAGACTCCCCTGGAAAACCTTAGCACAGTGAGTTGAATTGCATCTCCCCAAGGCCACATCCAAGCTCTAACCTTGGTACCTGTGTGTGGACTTGGGTGCCTCGGGAGAATCAACAGACAGAAACAGGCAAGAGGCTATTCAAGGACAGAAGCAGAGTCTGGAGTGATCCAGCCCCAAGCTAAGGAACACACGGAGCTGGGGCTGCCAGGGGTAGAAGTGTAGGAAGGACTTTCACAGATTAACTCTCGGGACACCTTGATTCTAGACTTCCAGCCTCTGGTATGGGGAGAATGAAGCTGTTTCAAGTTCCTCATCCATGGTACTAGCAAGAATCCCCTTCACCCAACGTCCTGCGGCCTCGAATCCATTCTCATATCCCTGTGCTCACCATCCACCTCCCTCCCTGCAAGGGATACGGAGCTACTAAAACATGTGTGAGATGGACCACACACTGGGAGGGTGGATCTGGGGAGTCCTCCTCCACGTAAGAGCACTGTCTCTCCAGGATCCAGGAAGCCTCAGGCACGGAGAGGGAGGGCTCTTGCTTGCTGTTGACTGAGGACACCAGGTGAACCACATTCCAGTGGCTCCCACAGAATGACAAAGCAGGAGACGGTGACAAAAGTCTAGAGGTACTGGGACCACAAAGCAGGACCTTACTCACACCCCCCCACACACAGACACACACACACTGCATACCTTCAGCCAAAGCCAGAGTACCAGGTGTGAGCTTAAGGAACTCCCCAGACATCCTCTGTTATCTTTTCCCAAGATGGGGTGACAGGAATAAAAGAGTGCCCCCTCTTTTCAAAGTGTGGTTCCTTACCCCATCCCCAGGAGAGGGGGTATAAGCTCAAGACTGTTGCAAGTGGTCCCAGGTTCCAAGGAGTGTGGCCTAGCTGAGCCAGAGAGCCCAGGCCTGTGACCATGACAGTGCAACATCTGTACCCCAAGAGGTCAGGTCCGGGAAGCTGGAGTAAAGCTTGCTCTAGGAACAGAAGGAGGTCGTGTGGGTTGGACAGACAGCCTCGTGGGCCCTGGGCCTGGGTGTAGACAAAGGGCTTGGAGGTGGTGAGGCTGAGTGACAACACTTGCAGGCCTCTGCAGCAGGAGAGGTGGAGGGACTCCTGCCCCCCGGGAGAGGAGGGTCGGGTAGGGCACCAGGAGGCGCGTGAGTGCTGCGGCTGTCTGAGCTGGGCTGCTGAGAGGCCTCCACTTACCCCTCGTGTCCCTTGCAGAGGAAGAAGAGCGTGCGCCATGCGTGCGCAGCGGCCAGCAGCAGCGACAGGAGGCTGGCGAGCAGGCTGAAGCGGCAGGCTGCCGGCGGGCCCCACTCCTCCACGGTGAAGCGCTCCCGCCCTTGCATCGTCATGTTGGCGCTCAGCCACATACCCTCGGTGAAGAGCAGGCAGCGGCCGCGGAAGTCGTGGCCGTTCTCGGACAGCGGCACCACCACCACGAAGCTGAACAGGAAGGCCAGAAAGTAACAGACGCACTGCGCGAAGAGAAAATTATTGAGCGCCATGGCGGTGCCAGGATGAGAGGAGCGGCCGGGGAGGTCGCGGGCCGGGAAGGAGATCGTGCGGGGAGCCAGGCCGGGAGTCTCCGGCGCTGCACAGGCCTGGCCCGAACCGCGGGAGGCTGCGCAGTGACGGCGCCCGCGGGTCTCTGCGTTGCGCGCAGACGCCTGCGCACCGGACGAGCGTGGGGTGTGCCTGCGGCCAGCACCGCGGCCAGCTCCTGCCGCGCGTTGGGTAGACTGGCAGCGCGCCACACCTGACAAAGCTGGACTGCTCTGATGGAGATATGTTCTGGAAAGCTGGCAGGCACCCGACCATCTCTAAGTCAGCTTGGGGAGACCTGATTCAGTAAGGGTACCAGAAGCTAGTAGCTAAGGAGGAGAAGGATGCAGACGAATCTGCAGTCCAGACTGCGGTGACTCCTTTGTAAAGAGTATGGAGGGAGGCAGAGAGTAATCTGGTCAATAGAAGTGGGGATGGTCCAGGTATTTCTGGTCTGGCGTGGGCCTGTGAGCTGTTTGTACTCTCAGAGCCATGTCGTCAACCCCACACAGTGAGGCTGTGTGTGTTTGTAAGATAAATAATGGTTGCCCTGGGCACCTCATTAAGACCTCTTTGCTGAGATGAAACTGCTGGTGCATTAATTAATAGAATTAATTACTTTTCTAGTTCCCCTTAAGACCAAGTAACCGTTGGTCCAATTCCAAGAATGAACAAGCCCTAGAGCCTTCCTTCTGGATATAGATTACATCAGCATTTTTTTCTTCTTGACTGCAGGCACTTTTTGTTTTATTGCTGAAGTAATATGCACTTGTTTTCATTTCAATAAGAAATATATGTAATATAAAGATACCAAGTTCCCTTCCCTTCCCTCCACCTTGTCACACCATCCCCACTTGTGACAATCTAATGTCTACTTATCCAGACATTTTGCACATAAGCACACACAGTTTACCAAAAAGCTCCACACTATACCCATGTCCGCAGATGAATCATCATCCACCAATGTGCAGTAAGTATTATTCACCGTCTACATAAGCAGGTCTGTGGTAGTCTTTTAAGTAACTGTGTGACATTCTATAATGGTGACTGTTCAGTGGTGTGCGTTACTATCCTTCTCTGGGAGGACATTGAATGTCTCCAGAGTTTTGCTGTTTCCAGCTCTGCAGTGACATCTGTGTGTGTGTGTGTGTGTGTGTGATCATGTAGGCAGCACACGAGTCTCCAAGACACTCTCAGAAGAGGAATAGCTGGGTCATGAGTTATGAGCATTTGAAGTGGTGTTGGCGGAAATCGCCTAAGTCATCTGACAATATTGTAGTCTCCATACTCACATCGCAGACCCTTCTCCCAAGCGGAGCTTCCCACTTGATTGGTTTTACATGGGAAAGATGGCTCATCAGTTTGTAACTTGGCTTCTGCTTATCACTGGGTGGTCAAATATTCCCTTACACTCATTACCACCTCTGCACACAGAAAATTCATTTTGCAGTCTCTTGGGTCCACATATGAGAGACCAGGCACAAGGTCTGCAGCAGCTGCCCTGTGCCTGGAGAATTCATCCAGGGTTCCTACTGCTGTCATATTCCCCAGAGGGAACATTTGGGAAGCTCAGCCTGCTCCAGCCTGAACACATGTGGAAATCTTATCCATTTATAAGTACCTGGAGGCTTTGGAAAAAATAAAAAAGATCCTGGCAGTTCAGAAAAAAAATTATTAAATCATATGGATGATTAAATATCAGCATCTGAAAGGGACAGACTCTGATACTCATACATGAGTTTCATTTAAACTTTAAAAAAAAATCAGGGGCTGAAGAGATGTCCTGGGTGATTAAGAGCACTGGCTGCTCTTCCAGAGGACCCAGGTTCAATCCCAGACCCTCTAAAAGTTGATGGAGCACAGTCAATGGTGGAGCTGGAGCACAATCAGTGATGGAGCACAGACAATGGTGGAGCACAGTCAATGGTGGAGCTGGAGCACAATCAGTGGTGGAGCAGTCAATGGTAGAGCTGGAGCACAATCAGTGATGGAGCACAGTCAATGGTGGAGCACAATCAGTGGTGGAGCACAATCAGTGGTGGAGCACAATAAATGATGGAGCACAGTCAATGGTGGAGCACAGTCAATGGTGGAGCACAGTCAATGGTGAAGCTGGAGCACAATCAATGATGGAGCACAGTCAATGATAGAGCACAGTCAATGGTGGAGAACAATCAGTGGTGGAGCACAATCATCTGTAACTCCAGTTCCAGAAGATCAAGTGTCCTCTTCTAACCTCTGCAAGCACCAGACATAGGTGCAGGCAAAATGCTCATGCACATAAAATAAAATTTTGATTTTAATTTTAAAAAATCAGAGATTCCCTTAGTACTTGTATCAGTCTAGATTCTCCAGAGAAGCAGAAGCAAGGGGATCACAAATGTGTGCAGTATGATGTCAGTGTATATGTATCCTGTTTCAACAGAGACAAAGACAGAACAGGAGTGCTATTTTAGGAATTGTTTCACATGAATGTGAAAACTGGCAAGCTCACAATTTGTAGGGTTGGCTGTCAAACTGGAGACCAAGATAAGAGCTGATGCTTTGGTTTAAGTTCAAGGTCATTCTGAGTCAAAATTCTTTCTTGTCCCAAGTAGATCAGGTTTGTCCTATACAGGCATTTAACTGATAATGAGGACTACGCACAGCATGGAGGAAAAAACAGCTTTACTTGATTGATTTAAATGATAATTTTATCCAAAAATATTTCTATAAAAACTAACAGAATAATGTTTAATCACATATCTGGGCATCTTATTCAACTAAGTTAACCCATAAAACTAATAATCTTATTACTAAAATGTTTCAATCTATAGAAACTAACTTGACAATTCTTTTTTTTTTTCTTTTTTTGAGATAGGGTCTCTTTATGTTTCTCTATATGGCCTGAAACTTAGTATGTAGACAAGGTTGGTCTTGAACTTATAGATATCCACCTGCTCTGCTGTCTGAGTGCTATTAGTAAAGATGTGGCACCACCACACCCAACCCTCACAATTCATTTTTAAAAGCCACTATTACATCATCTGAAAAGACCTTATTAGAACTCTGTGGGAAATAAAATAATAGTAAATTGCATTTACAAATATTGATGCCGATTTGGAAAAAACAATAAATTTAATTCAATTCAATGTGTTAATAAGAAATTATAGATAAGTAAAATTTATCCTACAAATGAAAGCAGAGCTAAGCTGCAGGAGGTTTGTCACCAAGAAAAAGAGAAGGCTCCATTCTGTGTCTAGGTGTATCTGAGAGCTATTGTCTGTCACTGAGGATCCCTTTCCAACTCTTCAAGTCTGTGTAAAAATAGAAGGAAACTGCCATAATGTGATAGTCTGTTTTTAAGACATCAAGTTTGTACCTGTTCAGATTTTAAAAAGAAGAAGAAGACAGGAATGTTCGTTGTCACAGCCATTGTTGCCCATTTGTTAGATGGTTCTATCTAGTGAACAGGGACAAGAAAATAAGATTCAGAGTGTATCCATGGAAACGAGTGACATTATCTTTACTGGAAGATCATGTGACTTTACACCCAAGAACTCTCAAGCTACTCTACTACAATAATTAGAATTTCCAAGAAGACTTTGTAAGATGTCTTGGATACAAGACAAACATACAAAATTCAATAGCCTTTTTCTAAAAGAGTGAGTCATGTTTCCTGGGAAACAGACTGAAGGTCACAAGCAGCAACAGGTTGGTGGTGTGGGTACAGACTTGGTCAGAGGGATCCATTGTGAGGTAGCTGTGACAGGCATACTCTTTTCTCTTTGGCTCTTCTCTGTCTCCAGCCCATGGTTCTGGGTTGAAATTAGCCCAGGTTCAGAAACAAGAAGTCACAATGTCTGTGCTCAGAATCATCCCATTCCTTCCATATGAAGAGGACAGAGGGGCAGTACCCACTGCTGAGCCAGCAGACTCACATCTCTCTTGTTCCCTGTGCTTTCTCAGTCTGATTCTCCATCAGGTTCTGGCACATTGGGGTACCTGAGCCCACTTTGTATCTGAGAATTGTGTAATCCCACTATGCACCTGCAGGAGGTGCCACTGGGCTTCTCAGTGGTGCAGGTGTCCTTCTCTGGTTGAATCACACAGCTCTGATAAGTAGAGTCTCTGCAGACAACCTCTCCAAAAGCCACTGCACATCCCGTGTCTGAACCCTTGTCCCCTCCTCCCCAGTCTACCTGGATCGGTCTGATATTTCTACCTCCCATGGGGTAGACTCTATTTTCCAAGCTTCTCAAAAATAATAATATGCATTTTCTCTTCTTACCACAATGAATTACACCACACTGTGTATCTTGGACAACACAGACTTATCCCCTGACATTGTGGAAGCACAGAATTGAAACTCAGAGTATGCCTCCCTTTTGGGAATCTTAGGAGAGAATTTTTCTCATCTATCCAAATTTCTAGAGACTTTATTCCTGACCCTCTAGTTCCATCTTCAGAGCTCAGTTCCCTCTCAGGAGTCACCTCAGTCACATCTATAGAGCCCCCATACAATTTGAATATGAAGCATCCCCCCCAAAGGCTCATGAAGGCTTGGTTCCAAACTGGTGGATTCAATCGTTGAGATGCATTTGGGAGCACTGCCCTCTCAAGGCTATGGCCATTGTGAAATCAGACCTGTCATGATTACCTGCACATAACTCTTCCAAGATTGATTCTGCTAGCATCCTCTCATGGACAGTGAAGGCTCATGAACTTTGGAGGCTCAGAGTTCTCTACCCTCCCCAAGGATGTGTAAGTGGCTAACAACTCCTGGACAGGGAGATTCTTCTTCAGTGGTGCAGCTACCTATAACTTGCCCATGATCTTCTATGTAATCCCAATTAAACCCATTGCTTTATCAAGCTAAACTTGGGCAGACTATTCTTTTGGTCTGTTGCCCTTTGGCATGAATAGAAATAGACTCCCCAGGAAAAGTCACAAAACACTTGGCACACAATAGGGATTGACAGAACCAAATATGAATTTGGAAGGAGCAGCCACACCATCCCTGCTATGAGTGCTAAGACACGTACTTGAAGCTCTGATGTCAAGTATTAAGCACCCATGGGAATGGATGTGATCATCCTTCTCTATATGGCATGGAATGACCTGCTTTCTTGCCCTCATGGTAGTAGCATTGGCCCTACTATGGGTGATAAAACATGCAACTGAGGCTGCCTCATCTGCAGGTAGAATGTTTAGGAAGAAAAACCCCAGGGGTGACCACCTTCTGTGTGTCATGGAGTGACATGCTTCCATGATGGCCATGTGAACGTTGGGACATTCCCTACATGCCTAATTGACTAGACAATTTACTACAAGATCTGAGAGTGGTGTGCATGGGACAGAATGGTAAGTAAGCAGGCTATGGTGGCAGTTGTATGGTCTTCATGGACATGAGACCTAGGCTCGGCCACTTGCCCAGAAAGAACTTACCTACATAAGAGAAGACATGTGGACAGCATCCTCCACATTTACCTCTGCCTCAGCAGGAAAGGGGGGGGGGGGACAAGGAGAAGCAATGAAGAGATCTTCAAGTCTCACCTTTAATGCCAAAGAAGAGGAAACCCATGACTGAGCACACCGTCAGAGGCCTTAATAGTCAGGGGATACTTCACCTATGAGCTGCATGGACAAGGACAGGGTTTTAAATGAAAAATGAAAGTACATGTGGGATGTGTGGGTGGAGGGGCCCGTCTGAGGGCTGTGGAAGCAGAGACTGAGGATGCTTGACCTGGGGCAATACAAAGAAATAAGTCTGATGAACTGGTACCAGCAGCATGTGGCCATCACCAGCTAAGGTCCCTATAAGTGTCAGAAACTGGACTATCAAATATTAAAATGGTAACTGTCTTTTAACCCTGATGTGGGTGATGGTTGTGTCTCCTTGCATGAGAATGTCACTCTGTCACCAGTGAGGTGGCCCTGCCAGCTGACCCATCAACATTTGTCCAACCCCCAATTCCCCTGACCACAAACATCAGTCAAGTGTTTTCTAGAAACCCACTCTGGGGTAATGCTATAAAACAGACTGTAACATGGGGGTCACCAGAGCCATTTGGGTGGGCTGAGGAAGGCATGGCACGCACAGACACAGGTAACTGAGACCAGACTTTTGCATTCTAAATTAATGAGGAGCTGAATATGGCTCATTCACTGTTCTCTTCATCAGAAGCAGCCTTGGACTCAGCTGGAATTGTGCTAACAAACATCAGTCAGGGCAGCCCAGTCAAATGTCATATAACTCCACCTGTCTCACTCAGACCCACAAGCATGAACTTTATATGTTTCAGTGTCTGGTGCACTCAGTGAAACCCATGGAGGAAGACAAGTCACAGGGCCACTCTGTAACGTCACATAAGGGTGACCCTGCCACACAAGGCACAAAACCAAAAGCCATAAAGTAAATGACAAAAAGATCAGGCTGTACGAAATTCTGGATGCTCTGTGGTAAAGTGGAATATGTTCTGGTTAGAAGCAAAGGATGAGTGACAGGCGGAAAGGAAACACTTGCTCTTGTCTGGACAGCAGGTTCTGTCGCCCAGTACAGTGTGTTCTGCAAGTGGATAAGGCAGAGGAACAAGTGTGCTTCCTGGATACAAAAGGCATCTGTTCGTGCTCAGATTGAGACATGCACACAAAAGCCTCTGTGCAAGGTTGGCTCTGTCCAATCCCAGGCTGAGGAGGCGGGGGCTGTTAGGCATGGCCTGGAAGATGGTCTGGAGACAGGCTAATGGTCTGGGGTGGAACACCCTTCCTTTGACCGGGCTGTGCCTCTCGGAGGGGCCATCATGCCAATTTTGTAGAAACATATGAGCACAGACGTTGTAGCCAGTAACAGACATTGCTAGACTGTTCCAGAACCAAGAGACTGAAGAGGTTCTGGTCATCCTTAGGATGGAAATCATGCACTAATAGTAGTCAGACCTCTGGGGGTTAGCACAGAGGGTTGTCTGTCACAGAGCCAAATCTAAAGTGCCAAGGTGGTGAGTACAGACATCCTGGGTTGTATATCAACAAACACCATTTGGGGTGAATGTCTGTGTTAATCCAGCAGGGCATGGACCCTGCTGTGCTGTTCCTGATCTCAGGACTGAGGAGCACCTGGCCCTCAGCACTGTGTGAGGCTTAGGGGCTCTGCTGTTACAGCGGGAGACACGGGCTGGGAATCTCACCAGCAGATACTTGGTCCTCACAGCTCTGGATGCTATGAAGTCAGTGTCCACCAACTGCCTCTGACAAATGACAATATAGAAAAGGGATCCACATGTCAGGAGAGACGAGATAAACACGCCACGATGCAGAGATAGACAGAGGGACAGAAATGGGATGGAGACAGAGAGACAGAGACATCATTTTTTTGCTGGCTTGTACGGTTTCCCCTCCTCCTTGCCCTTGTCTCGTGGGCCTGGGAATCCTCCAATTCACCCTCTGCATTTCAGCCGGCCTGTGGCTTCCTCAAACTCTGTTCTCTGTGCCACGTTCCTACTGGGATCCTGGCACCATCTCCAGCCTGCCTCTCCATGTACCCACTTTGCCAACAGGCTGCCTGTGGAGGGCTTTATATTCTGTTCTCTTAGGCTTTTAAATTTTGATTTATTTTCTTTTCTTTTCTTATGGCATAAAATGAGCATCTGCCACACAGATGTAAGTGCTCATAGAAGCCGGCCTGGAGCTTCAGTTACAGGCAGTTGTGAGCTAAAAGACATGGGTTCTGAAAACTGAACTGGGATCCTCTGGAGAGCAACAGGCATTCTTTGCTGCTGAGCCATTTTTCCAGCCCCTTCTTGGCTTTTGTATCTGAAGCCCTCTCCCTGACAGAGGCACCAACAGCCACACTCCACTCTGGGGACTGAATCACACTTGCTATGTTTTCAGTGACTCCGTGATTCTGCTCTTGTGTCTGCTGCTGGGACCTCCACCTTCCTTTTTTCTGTATGGACTCTGCTCAGTAGCTGAGCACCACTCAGCTGGAAGTCACCCTCTCAAACTCAGGAGATGGCTGAACTCACTGAGAGTCTGTCTGTGATAGCGAGGTTGGCCCCCATACTTCAGATCCAAGCATATTCATGTCGAGTGTCCTCCAAGGCTCTTTGTCTGGGGATGGCTGCCCCTCAACTCTGTGACAAAGAGTAGAAAACAACAGAGTCACACAATGTGTCTCTGAGAACAGCTAGAAGGTGAAACATCTCTAAAAGCAGTTGCTACTGTTTATCTTATGGTATAAAATCTCACAGGAAGAGAGAAGCCAGAAATTCAACTATGGAAAATGTATCTGTGGGGAATAAACTCCTGCTGACTGCCTCAACATCCTCATTTGGTTTCTGCCGGATATTGTGAGCATCCAATTTAATGACGTCATCTCTATTTGTTACTCTGTGTCCTTCCACTTGGGAGCCTGACCTGAGGGGACGTGACTCTGTGTGGGACTCTATCAGGATCTCCAGCTGGCTGCCTCCACAGAGCTTCCCCCAGAGACTTAGGCTGGGTGTTTTGAGTGCATGGTTTAATATTTTTCTATCACTTGGTATTTATCTTTTTACTTGCTATATACTTAATAAATTCACTCATTCAAAACCAAAAGCTTTTGCAGATCATTATCTGGACCATATAGAACACTCCTAAGCAGACTCTGCTCACCTAACCTGAGCTGGAGGATGGCAGTGAACACAGGCATGCCCCACAACCTCCCATGAGAGAGGCCTCTCATCCATGCATTCAGGTGACAGGCTGTGACCACAGTGGCCCTGCACAGATAGGCCTTTTTGGAAGTGTGAGACTTGAACATGATCAAGAACAACAGGTAGGTCAGGGAATGCAGAGCTGAGGGGGTTGGAAATCAGCCCAACCCACCCTCTGCTGGAGGAGCTCAACATCGCTTTAGTCTCTTGACCCAGGGAGCCCCCATGCCAAGTACGGCTGTCTCCCACTCGGACCAGGTGGCCCCACCCATGACTGTCAGAACTCTGAGGCAGCAGCAAGGCAGGGAACTGTCCCTAGGTGAAGAACTCCTCAGAGTTAGAGTGTTTCCAGAGAGGAAACCTAACCAGTGCTCCAGCTTCCCTTGCAGATTGTGCGGCTGCACCACCTAAATGAGAACAGACCTCACCGAGGCCGTGGTAAGCTGCCCAGGTTATTCTGCAGGGTCCTGAAGGCTGTATTGTCTGAAGGTTCCCTGTCTTAGTTAAGGTTTTGATTGCTGTGAGGAGACACCATGACCATGGCAACTCTTATAAAGAAAACATTTTACTGAGGTGACTCACTTACAGTTTCAGAGATTCAGTCCATTAGCATCAGGGAACATGGAGGCATACAGAGAGATGTGGCTCTGGAGAAGCAGCTGAGCGTCCTACATCTTGAAGCCAACAGGAAATTGACTAAGACACTGGACAGTATCTTGAGCCCAGGAATCCTCAAAGCCCACCCCACAGTAACACACTTCCTCCAACAGGGCCACACCCCCTAACAGCACCACTCCCTATGAGATTATGAGGGCCAATTACATTCAAGCTGTCACAGTGTCCAACAGGAGGCTGTAATGGGATGAGGACTGGTGCGCCGCGCCAAACCCCAACCAGCAGGAAAAGACACGGCACCAGGATCCTTCCGTGGCAATTGACCAGGTCCTTTATTGAAGATCGTTGCAGCAGCCGCTCCCAGCCCGTGCAGCCAGCTTTAAACCCCAGGTTTACCACTCAGCTACTGCCACGTGGGCCTCTACCATAGGGCCACGCAAACGGAAGCAAGCGAGTCAGCTCCGCACAAACCATATTTGGAGTTGTTTGTCGGAGGAGCGCTCGCCGTCGGGGTGGCGGAAGGCGGAAGCCAGCGCCATCTTTAAGGCGCGGCACTCACGCAGCTCCCAACAGTTCCCCCTTTTTGTTTTAAT
>PVIH01008588.1:0-50559 GCA_004025045.1 Sigmodon hispidus
CTGCTGCATCTGCTTGGAGCCCACATTGTCTGCTCCCACAATGAAGCATTTTGGATAATCATCCAAAAGTTGGATGATCTTAAGGAAGTAGTTGGACTTCCAGGTCGCCCTGTCTTCCCTGGGCATCACGGCGGTGCGTCAGGGATTGCCACGCAGGGTTTAAAGACGATGTCACTCTGACGAGGACGCCTGGAGAGAGTTTACTTGGTCTTATAATAAGAACCCAGAGCCAGATGTTGGAGAAAGCTGGAAGATCAGAGAGACAGATGAACAAGATAACTCTTATCTGTTTATTATTTTCCTAAGTTTTAATGTGAACCGTAAGCATTTATTTGGAGCCCTGACTTTCTGTGAGGTGATCATAAGGTATAAATTAATGGGGAGAAACAGTTTGGAGGGGCTAGAATGAAAGAGAATAAGTCAAGAGGCTCTTGAAACCATACGGGTAAAATAATAAAGTGGCAACACAATACACGTGAAGGCTAGTAAAATTTGAAAGGTAGATGTTCGATGGATATCAACTATCATAGCCATGGGAAGCCTAAGCACTCTCTGACTCAACACCAGGCTATATCTCAATGTTTGCTTCACTACTATATACTATTCCTATTTAATTTTTAATTCTAGCAAGTCTTGTGCTAAAAAAAAAATCTCTGGGGGCTGGAGAGATGGCTCAGCGGTTAAGAGCACCGTTTGCTCTTCCAGAGGACCCGGGTTCGATTCCCAGCACCCACATGGCAGCTAACAACTGTCTGTAGTTCCAGTTCCAGGCAAACACCGAGGCAAATAAATAAATAAATAAATAAAGTTTTTTAAAAAAAATCTCTGCTACATGTGGTGGCACATACCTTTAAGACTAGTATTTGGGAGGCAGAGGCAGAAAGACCTCTGTGAGTTTGAGGCCAATCTGGTCTACATAGTGAGTTACAAGAGAGTCAGAACTACATAGACCCTGTCTCAAGAAATAACGAAAGAAAAAAAAAAATCCGAAATCAGAACATGTCTTACAATGACATGTCTGATTATTTTGGCAACTTTTGCTTCTTCGCTGTAGAGTGTCTTTAGTAATACAACGAGAGTGATACCTACAAAGACTCAGTGGATCCCAGAGTTGGACCCACTGAAGGTTGAAATCCACAGTCCACTTTCTGATGTAGCTCACCCTCTCTGGGTCTTCTCTCACAAGACCATCTGTTCTGATGTTCTTTGATGGAAGAACATGTTGATCTTAAAATAAAGTAGACCCTTGATCTGAATTGGTGTTGGGTCATCTGGGCTGAGATTCTGGGCTAATGGCTGCCTTTTAAATACCCAACTCCTAGCAGGACCAAGGTGGCCTGGCTGTAGGTCTGCACAACCAAGTTGTAGGATGTACACACCCATCCTTCGGCCTCCCCCAGCTCTAGGGGTGGAGCCAGTTCCACGAACATGCAAAACCCTCTCCCTGATCCCTCACCCCTGACTCCACTTGTGACAGCTCAAGATTACTGCGCCATAATCTCCGCCCTCCCCTCATAGCCACGCCCCCTGCTTTGCAAGCTCCGCCCCTTCCCTTTTGAAGGGCGGGGGAGGTGGAGGAGGGGACCAAGAGCAAGATGGCGGTGAACCAGAACCATACAGTGGACCGCCGTGGGGCCCTCATCCCTCATGGTGAAAGGTGCAGAGGGGAGACATCCAGGCTGCCGTCGAGGAGGGACGAGATGCTCAGGGTTAGACTCGCTGGAAAGCCCTCCACAAATGAAGGCCTTTCCCGCACCTTCCTCTGAGCTCCGCCCCTGACGTTTGAGGGCATGAACCATGGCGGGCGGTCCAGGGGCCGTATGCGCATGCGCGGGCCGGGGCTCGTAGGGTGGATTGCAGGGCGGTGAGAGGGTGCATCAGGGTGAGCATCCTTCAGAAAGGGATGTGTGAAGAGCTGCCATTGACTGTGTGCAACTTAATGGGGCTTACAGTCACCCTGAGGGCCCTGGGTGAACCTCATGCAACCTGGAGCAGGCTAGGATGTGGAGTGTAGACAACTGTAGAAAGATCCCAAAATGTCGAGAACCTTCCTCAACATTTCCCCAAAGCTTTCTTTGCTTCTTGCTGCAGCCTGGGAGACGACAGCATTATAGAAAAGATTGGGAACAAGCGTGGAGGTGTTCAGAAAGAATGGCGCCCCCAATGTCTTTGTGCTGGAGCTTGTAAGGTTGATTCTCTATCTAGAGAAGCCCATCTCCAGGCAAATGAAGACCTTGACCTTCAGTTCCTCCTTTAGTGAGCTCCTCACTCACTTTCCTTACACTCTGTCTTCACCTTTTCTGGTTAATCTCTGCTTGATTTTCCTTTATTTCCCACCTGGCAGTGACATTCAAACTCAATGCTGTGCTCTAATAGAATTCCGAAGTCAGTTCGAGGCCAGCCTGGTCTACATTAGTAGTCTATTGACTGCATTTTTAGTTTGCCTTGTAGTTATGACACACATTTGAGAGTTTAGTTATGGTTTGTGGTGTGGTGAGAGTGTTGAGATTTAACTGTTTGCTATCTATTTGGCTAGGGCTGGCCCTGAACTTGTGATTCTTATGTCTCAGCCTCCCATTGAATATTCATAGTAATTAAGCAACTACAATGAGACATCCCAGACTATCTCATATTTGGGTTGAGCAAGGGTTTATTTACACAGGAGGAATACAAACCATTGGCAGTAATAATATAGATATTGACATTGAAAAGCATTCCCAATGTTTTTGTAAATGAGGAAAATAAGTTACAAAGAGGTTGGGGGAGTACGTATTTTTTTTTCAATGAGGAAGCATTTGGTGATTAAAGTTGGAGTTAAGTGTCTTGTTTCTATCTTTCCTTGGTACAGTACATGTTGAACAGACCTAATCTAAAACCCTAAAATAAAATGCTCCATTGAAGCTAATTATGATGGTACAAATCTGCTGGAATTACAGGTCTATGTCACCATACCTGGTTTGTAGAGTATTTGTCGTCTTGGCGGAGGTCATAAATGGATGTACTGGCCAGGTTGTGTTGACAAATGGAAAAGATTAAATTGTTTTATCTTATTCATTTTTTTTTTAAAAAATTGGGCAGATGATACTTGATGTCACAATAGGAAAATCAGGGAGAAAAATTAATTACCCAAATTCCAACATTCAGTAGTTTTTGCATCTTACTGTGGCTTCTCTGCACTTTTTTCTATGGAAATTCACACTTGTTTTTCCCCATTTCCACCAGCTTTGTAAATATTTTTCCTCATTTGCCAATATATTTGGGCAGTTTTTGGTACCCATATCTATACTATTACTGTCAATGACTGATACTCAAGTGTGCATAAATCTTTGCTTAATTCTCAATATGAACTATTTCGAGGCTTTTTTCCTCATTTATAAGTGTTACTGTCTCATTTATAAGCATTAGTGTTTGGAATTTTTTTTAAATGAAAATTACATCTGTGCGCATGTGCACATGTCACAGCATATACAGAGGCCATAGGACAACCTCTGGACAACCTCTCATTGTTTATCATGTGGACCCCAGGGATCAAATTCAGCTCACCAGGCTCAGCGGCAAATGCCTTTACTCACATTTTACCAGTCCTTGCTTGAAAATGTATCTTTATGAGTCTGTCAAAATGTGCCTTTGAGGCTGGTATCGCTTGACCCTGTGTCTTACCTGTGATGCCAAGGATGCCGTGACAGGCAAGGAAGAGCCCAGGTTGAGCCTTTTTGGTGTTCCAGTCCTACCCCATGTGAAGAAAGCAGTCGTGACTTGGTTTCCAGTAATAGCTCAGCGTATGCATTCAATTTACCCTTTTGTCTGACAAAAATGTACTGGTTATTTTCCAAGCGTGGTAAATTGTGAAGGTCGCCATATTGAAAGACAAAGAGACTAAGCACTGTGAAGGAATCTCATTTGTCTGACTCTGGGTAAAAGTTCCACCAGAGCAATAAACAAGCAGCTGTTGGATGGATGATAAGGGTAAGCATTACTGTCAACGGTAGAGGAATAGCTGACTGCACCTGAGGCTGAAACTATGAAAATCAGTTAGGGACTGTGGAGGACCTTCACAGGAGGATTTCACCTGTCTGAGAAATATGCTTGAAACATGTCAGCCCCCAAAAGAAGAAAGGCCAAGGCATCCCAACAAACCAAAACCAAAGATGAATGGAGAGCCAGTGCAAAGTCCCTCAATATCAGTTTCATGATGCCCAAGGATGAAGGAAGAACTTAGGGCCTGGTGTTGCATCATTAAAATAAAGGTCTTGTGGAGTTACAAAGTTCAGCTAGCCAGAAACTAGAGATTACTTGAGCATAAGAACACCTACTACCAGATAGTTTTTTTTAAAGTATAGGAAAATTTTAAAGAAACTTGAAGGTGTTATGTTTCTATTTTGTCTTCACCCAGTACAAGTTGAACAGCCTTGATCTGAAAATCCAAAATCTAAAGTGCTCCACTAAATTCAGGTGTGATAGGGTTGGCAATATGGCTCATTTGCTAAAAGCATATCCTGTTCTGCTAGAGGACCCAAATTCAGTTCCCAGAACCTATGCTAGATGCCCAATTGCCTGTAACTCCTGCTCCAGAGGGCTATGGCCTCCAAGGATACCTACACATACCCCCCCCCACACACACAGAGGGCATACACACAATTTAAAAATATTATTTCAGGTGTGGTGGTACATATCTTGAAAATTACAGGACTAAGATTGATGTAAGAGGATTGTGAGTTCCAGGACAGCCTGAGCTATATAGTTAGAGCCTGTCTCAAAAACAAAACCTTTCAGCCTGGTCTACAGAACAAGTTGCAGGACAGCCAAAGCTGTTACACAGAGAAACACTGTCTCAAAACAAAACAAACAAACAAACAAATAAAACCCCCAAATTTTTGACTATCATCAAATATCTGGAAAAATTTCTCTCTATGATACTTCATAATATTATTTAAAATATTATATGAAATTTCCTTCAGGTTATATGTGTAAGGTATATATGAAACAGATGAATGTCATAAATGTGACTTGGGTCTCATTCCTCCCAAACCTCTTGTATATGTAAGTATTCCTGAATCCCAAATTGTTCAGATCCTAAATATTTAGTTAAGAAGTACTCAAGTTATACTAAAAATCAAGACTTATCAGTAATTAATCTTGAATTAATTTTAATAAATTAGGAAACCAATAACAATCACATTAATGCTATTATTTTATTATAAAAGCTTTATTAATGTTTGATTGATATATGTGAGAATGTGTTTTGTGGTGGTTTGAATGAAATGGCCCCCATAGGCATAGGGAATAGCACTTTTAGGAGGTGTGGCCTTGTTGGAGTAGGTGTGGCCTTGTTGGAGTAGGTGTGGCCTTGTTGGAAGCAGTGTATCACTGAGAGTGGGCTTTGGAGTTTTAGAAACTCAAGCCATGCCCAGTGTCACTCTCTCTTTCTGCTGTCAGTCATCCAGATCTAGAACTCTCAGGTCCTTCTCTAGCACTATGTCTGCCTATGTGCTGCCTTGCTTCCCACCTGATCAATGGACTAAAACTCTGAGCTGTAAGCCAGCCCCAGTTAAATGCTTTTCTTTGTAAGAATTGCTATGGTCATGGTGTCTCTCATAGCAATAAATCCCTAAGACATTTTAATTTATTTTTGATATTTATTTTTATTTTGTATGGGTGTTTTGCCTGCATTGATGTCTGTGTACTATCCTGAGGAGGCCAGAAGATATAGAATCCCTTGGGACTGTAGTTACAGAAGATTGTGAGCCACTGTGTAGGTACTGGAAATCTAACCTAGGTTGTCTCCAGGAGCAGTTAGTGCTCTTAACAACTGAGCCTTCTCTCTAGCCCTGGATTTTTGTTTGTTTTGTTTTGTTTTTGAGACAGGATTTTACTACAGAACCCAGGGATCATTATATAAGCTGAGGATGTAAGAAGCCTTGAACTCTACACATGTGTGTGAGTGTTTGGGATGTAAGTGTAGTGGACGTGTATGCATGCATCTTTGTTGCGAGGAGTGCTGTGGATGTCCTCTTCACTCTCCTCATTTTCTGAGGCAGGCTCACTCACTGAACCTGACGCTCACAATCTCACCGAGACCAGGGAATGAACTCCTGTGGTCAGCCTGTCTCTTCTTCCCAGTGCTGAAATAATAGTGGCTTTTCCTGTATGTTGCATGAATGCTGGAGATTTGAACTCAGGTCTTGTTGCTTTCAGAAAAAGTGCTCTTATCCACTGAACCATCTCCTTAGCCTCTTGAACTCATCTATTCTTTTGCCTCAGCTTCTCACATCATCATCATCATCATCATCATCATCAGGTATGTACTACCATGTCCAGCAGGTAGTTGGAGAGTTTAATTCATTTATGTTTAATGTAATTGTTTTTTTTTTTAAAAAAAAAAACTTTATTTACTTAAAAAAAAACTTTATTTACTTTATTTGCCTTGGTGTTTGCCTGGAACTGGGAACTGGAACTACAGACAGTTGTGAGCTGCCACGTGGGTGCTGGGAATCGAACTCAGGTCCTTTGGAAGAGCAGTCAGTGCTCTTAACTGCTAAGCCATCTCTCCAGCCCCTTAATGTAATTGTTAAAGGACTAAACATCTGCAATTTTGCCATTTCTTTTCTACACATTTCTATCTTCCGTGTTCCTTAACTTCTTCACTACTGCCTGTTGTGTCTGAGATTTTTTTCTAGTATACCATTTAATTCCACCTCCATTTATTTTTTTGGATATATTTTAGTGATTTTCTTTGTGTTTGACCTGTTGATTATTGATTGTAGTCAGAAGTTTCTCTGTCCCACCCGGCCAGTCCCACAGCCATTTAGTCCTAAATAATAACACAGAGGCTTATATTAAGTATAAGCTGTTTGGTCTTAATAAGCTCAGGCTTATTACTTGCTATCTGTTATACTTTAAGTTAACCAATATTTCTATTTATATTTAGCCACATGGCTTGGTATCTTTTTGCTCAGTGAAGCATTTTTGTATTATTTCCTCTGCATCTCACTGGTGTTTGCTCTGCTCTTCCTCTTCCCAGAATTCTTCTTGTCTGGTTACCCCACCTATACTTCCTGTCTAGACAGCTTCTGGCCAATCAGCATTTTATTAAAACAATATATACAATGGCAAATATTTACAGTGTACAAGAGTATAGTCCCACAGCAGATTATATTTAACATCTTAATTTACAGTAATATAACTCAAATCAGTACCAGCTTACTTTCAGTGATATACAGAATCTTTTGTCCTGTGTAGCTCTGCCCACTCTCACAACCTTACTGTCACAAATTACAGCTTTATATGTTATCACTGTTACCATAACTGTATAATTATTAACTTATGATCTTAAACTACACCTTCCGCTGTATCACGCTTTCCTCAGTCATGTAACTCACCTGCTGAGAAAGCCTAGAGCTTGCAGTTTTCTTGCCTGTCCAGTGAGTTCCCAAGTTCCAATCCCAGACACTCCCCAACTTGGTCTTGCTGGGGCTTGGTTCATCCTTCCGGCCTATCTCCTCTCAAGTAGGCAATTTGCTTTCCATTATCAGCATCTCCATTTGACTTGTTCCATTATCAGACTCCCCATTTGAATTGTTCCTTGTACCATTACTCAGCCTGTGTAGACACTACCTATCTCTTAAGAATCAGCTCTAGCCGCGTCCTTCCTATGAGGTTGTTTACAGTTCTTCCCTCCTGTTAAATTACTGAACATTTTTGTGCCGTTTACATGACGCATGTCTTCCATTACTTGCATTATGTTCCCTGTCCTTTACCCTTTTCTTTATTTAGTAACTTACACTTTGCTAGAGCTATAGTGGGAAGTAGGCAGTTGTCTCTATAATCACCAGGGAGGGTGTTACGCAAATAAACTAAAAACACCTGGATTCTATGAGCGAGAAGAGCACACGTCTAAATTGTCTGTATTCAGAGTGAAGACAGAGTAACGTGTGGGGTGGAGGGTGGTGGTGGAAGTATCTGTTTGTGCTTCACCTTCTTTATCAGTTAAATATTCCAGTTCTTCCAGGTTATTGCACAAGACATTTAAGAATTACTGACAAATGTTGAGAACAGAAGTTTGAAAAGACAAAGAAAATCCAGTGATAGAAATGAAGAAAGAGGGGCTGGAGAGATGGCTCAGCGGTTAGGAGATCTGACTCCTTTTCCAGAGGACAGGGTTCAATTCCCAGCATCCACATGGCAGCTCACAACTGTCTGTAGTTCCAGTTCCCGGTTCCAGGCAAACACCAAGGCAAATAAATAAATAAAAGTTTAAAAAAGAAATGAAGAAAGAAGTTAAAGAGATAGCTTAGTGGTTAAGGCCGTGCTCTTCTAAAGGGCCCAAATTTGGTTCCCAGCACCCATGTTGGTCCGAGCACAATAGTCTGTGCCTCCAGTTCTGGGGCATCCAAAGCCCTCTTTTGGCCTCTGAGAACATCCATAAATGCATGTGGCATACACTCACACACACACACACACACAAGCTTAAATGTATAAATATGAATAAAATTTTATTTTTAAAGTTACTTTGTGTGTATGAATGTTTTTCCTGCATGTCTGTCTGTGTGCCATGTGCATGCAAGTCCCTTGAAGATAAGAAGGGGGCATCAGATTTTCTGGAACTGGAGTTACAGACTATTGTGAGCTGCTATGGAAGTATTGGGAATCAAACCTGGGTCCTCTAGAAGAGGAACCAGTGGTCTTAGCTGGTGAACCATTGCTCCAGTCCAAACAAAATCCTTTTAAAAAGAAAGAATAGGAGTAAATTGTCCAAAAATAATATTGCTTGAATTCCTTTCATTTTTCCAAAATAGGAGTAGTAACTAATATTTATTGACTGACACCTTTGCTTGAACCATTTTGGTGTTGTCTTTGGTGTTGCTGGGGATCACATTTGGCCTAGCAGGTGTTCTAACCTAAAGCTGTATCCCCAGCCCTGTGTGTGTTGGTTTCTGTACTTCTTAACATGTGTTGTCTGCCTTGCCGTTTTTTGCAGTTTCTTGAAGAAGTGTTTAGGTGTGGACCTCTCCTTCCCTCAGCCTCCCCCAGGGTCCAGCTTCTTCAATGGCACAAAGAGGGGAACGCTGTTCCTCACCTCATTCCGGGTAATTTAGACTTTTCTTTCAAGTGGCTGATTAGCTTACATTTGTTGTTCATAAAGCTGAAAAAAGTTAAACATTGGCTTTTAAGATGTTTTAAACCATTTTTACTTTGAGACTTCCACTTTGAGGAAGGATGGAAGGAGATGATATTTCTCAAGTAGGCCACAGTACCCATGTGACCTTGGCCTTGTTTCTGCAAGTCTGTATCCATGGGTAAATTCCTCCTCCAAAGTTTCTTTCTTCCCTCAGGTGGTCTTTGTGACTTCACATTCAGACACTGATCCCATGCTGTCTTTTATGATGCCATTCCATCTCATGAAGAACTGCACTGTTGAGCAGCCAGTCTTTGGTGCAAACTACATTCAAGGGACAGTTCAGGCAGCCCCGGATGGTAAGATTTTCCTCTTAGAGTTGCCTCCCTACACCCCAGAGAGATTCTAGAGTTTAAGATTCTGATGACTTTCATGTTCATTTGAAACCATGTCAGCTGAAACCATGCCAAAGCAAAGCTGATCTGCTTGATTGAGTGTGCATCCCTCAGGGTTTGTAAGTATTTGCCATTTCCTCCTGCAGGTGGCTGGGAAGGATCAGCTACTTTTAAATTAGTCTTCAGGAAAGGAGGGGCCATTGAATTTGCCCAGTTGATGGCCAAAGCTGCCTTTGCTGGTGAGTGCTGTGTTTAGTAAATGCTTTAGGGGTTAAGGAGTTGAAGCAATCCTATTTCTCAGCAGAGATTGGCTACCATGTGGTCAGGCACTTGGTATTTCTATATGGGTCAACTCTACACTGTGTGCTTATTTGCCTCACTCTATCCTGAGGTAGATGGGAGCCTGGACTCAGATGCCTACATGACTAACCTAAAACCATGGTCTTTTGTGGTACCTCCTGCATGGTTTGGTCCTGGAGACCTGGCTGGAGTGGCTGAGGAATGAAGAACAGAGACATGCATGTGCAAAAAGGGTGGGATCGGGTGCTCTGTGCTGACTCTGATGGAGCAGCAGCAGCATGCAGCCCAGAGCCTCAGTGTTTATATGGAGGTCAGGTGATCCAGGCAAGAGGTCCCTGTATGGGAGCAGTCTTAGGCGGTGACCAACTCAGAGGAGGAAGTGGGGGTGGATGGACACTCTAGTCAGTATTTATACTTGGATCAGAGGAAGTCTGCCAGTTCCCCGACTACCTGGGGGAAGGCTTTGTCACGTGCATGTTGATCTCCTCGTCTTGCTCTTCTTTCTCTTCTGTTTGCTCTTACTGTCCATGAGTGGGGGATGGAGCACCTACTGTCCCACAGCACTGACCTAATGGCTATACCAGAAAATGCTTTCTGTGACCGAAATACTCCTTTGTGCTATATATTTTTTTTATCCAACCTAGCTTCACTTTATGCTACTTACAATCCAGTCCAACTGCCCTTATCCAGTCTCCTCTTCATTTATCATCTTGTTCTGTCAGGAGGGCTCTTTTTTCTCTTCTGTGTCCACCTCAAACCCCGATCTAGATGTCAAAAACCCAGTCTAGTAAAGATGAGCATTTGTAGAGTCATATATATTTGCTTTAGTAGAAGCATTGATTATGGTGCCCCACATACAATGAAAAGTATAAAGTGTCTAGGTCAGTACAGGGAATGAACTTTGATTCTGTATGTCAGTCAAGAGCCATAAACAGTGTAAGTTTGAAAGTAAATGAGTTCAGCTTTAAAAGATGTGATTTAGTTAGCACTTTTAAAAAATGTTTTCTATACTGGACTAAGCCCTTTACAACTGCTAGTTTAGTGCTCACAGACCCTTATGATATAGCTGAGCAGTGGTGGCCCATGCCTTTAATTCCAGCACTTGGGAGGCAGAGTCAGATGGATCTCCATGAATTTGAGACCAGTGTGGTCTACAGAGTGACTTCCAGGACAGCCAGGACTACACAGAGAAACCCTGTCTCAAAAAGAGGGAAAATAATACATTATGATATTATGTATTTACATTATACATTATGTATGTACATAATACAGTATAGTAAGTACTGTATTAGGCCCTAAATAACCACAGGCAATGAGACAATAATTTCTGCTCTGGGGAGGTATGAGTTTTAAGAAAAGGATCATGTGTATTTTTTTACTTGGTATCACAAGAGTATTGTTGGCTCACATGTAAGGTAGTAGTTAATATTGTTATTCAGTTCATAGCTGCTATATATCTAATTTTAAATAATAAAGAGTTCTCATTTTGTCACATTGTCTTCTCAGCTGCCCAAGGATTTCCACTCAGTGTTTCAAGTTTCTGGATGTACCCTCTAGGAATTTTTGTCATAGCTGGAGAGAGAAGCATGTGCGCCCCACAGACATGCCAAGGTGAGGTGTGGAGAGGTGCGTGTGTGCCCACAGGCATGCCAGAATAGGGAGAGATACCCCCTAGGAGGCAGGACAGAATGCCATTGACTTGAAGACAGTTCACCATAGCCTTGTGTCAAGTCTGCTTGAGAGAAGCCTAGGTTTGGGGCTTTCATGGCTCTGTTTCCTGCTTAAAACCCAATAGTGAGCCAGCAAATGATTGAACTTGCATTTCATATTATATTCTTTGTGTTTGATTGTAATTCTGTGTGCCTGAGACAGGGCTGGTCCGAAATCCACTGCTTCGGCCTTGCGAGTGCTGAGGTTGCACGTGTGCAGTGTTTCAGACTTAGATGATGTATGAGCACAGCACATCTAAGCAGTTCCTGTTAGGGAGGAGCTCCCTTCCTGAGCAGAAACAGCTCTGCCCTGTTGCACAAATCCTAATTGGTCTTATAATGAAAACCTGGACCCAGATATTGGGGAACAGCTGAAAGATCAGAGAGACGGGAACAAGCCACAGCCACTTCTCATCCAGCCAACTCCTCAGACGAAGGGGAAGATCCTGTCCCCACAAATCCTCAGACTGAATAGAGGTAGCAAAGGGAAGCACCCGGGCTGAGCTTCTGTTTCCTCCTGCCTTTATATACTTTTCTCTGCCCAGCCATATCACTTCCTGTTTCAACCTTCCTAGTGCTGAGATTAAAGGCCTAGGTATTTCCCAAGTACTGGGAGCAGAGAGGCTGGGATCCCAAGTGCTGGGATTAAAGGTGTGTGCCACCACTGCCTGACCTCTATAGTAATTCTGGGTTGGCGCTGCCCTCTGATCCTCATACAAGCTTTATTTGATACACAGTCTATCACCACACTGCCCCCTTCACTTTACACTACCATGGCCATCAAGCCTGGTACTTTTTCCAACTGTACCCGATGCCTTGTGGCCTGTGCTTTTTATCATTTGGTCTTCCTTAGATGGGTAAAGTTGCAGGCTTTAGTTAAGACCTGGCCTGTTCCTTTTATTTTTGATGTTTTAAGGTAAGTGTTAGTGATGTGTTAAAAACGATAGCTCTTTTTGAAATCTAAGATTTAAAAAATGTATAATATCCTTCCACATATTGATTACGGCATTCATATGTCAAGAACATTTCACTAGACTATAAATGCCTATTAGCAGTTTTCACACTTGAAGGCAGACTTGAAATAAAACGAGACTGCACAGTATCTGAAGGACTAATGGTACACTGAACACAAAGTCACAGTAACAAGAAAATGAATTGAAGTGAGTTTCAAGAGGGCCTTTATGGAAGCCAGAGACGGGGCTTGTTGTTAAGAGTACTTGGTGCCCATCCAGGAAACTGGAGTTCAGTTCCCAGCATCATATTGGGTGGCTCAAAACTACCTGCAGCTCCAGGGGATTTATCTGATGCTCTCTTCCAACTAACACACTCATGGAACACACACATACACACACACACACACACACACACACACACACACACACACACACACCCTCCTCACCCCTGAATATACACAAATAAAATGCTGGGTGTGGTGGGAGGATAGGCCTTTAAACTCAAATTCCAGATGCAGAAACAGGTGGATCTCTTCAAGTTCAAGACCAGTCTGGTTTACATAGTGAATTTCAGGACAGCCAGGGCAATATAGAAAAATCCTGTCTCAAAAAACCCATTTTTAAAAAAAAAGAGTCTTTGATGTCAGATCCAAACTTTAGGGTGCCAAAAAGAAATGTTTTTCTTTTCCAGAGTTCCCATGTCTCTATGTATTAGATTTCTGCTTCTGTAATGAAATATATGAAATGATTGTTAAAAGAAAGGTTTTGTTGTTATAGTTTTGGGACAGGGTGTCAAGTAGCGCAGGTTGGTCTCCAACTCACTGTGTAGCTGAAGATGCCCCTGAACTTCTGATTCTTCTACTTCTAATTCCCAAGTGCCAGAATTACAAGTGTCCAATATCATACCTAGTTTTTATTTTAAGACAAGGTCTCACATCCTGATTTAGTCTGGACTGAAATTTATTATGTAGGCCAGGTTAGCCTTGAACTGTGACAGTACTCTTTGCCTCTGCCTCACCTGGTGCTGGATTTTGGGTGTCAGCTTCTTCATGATGTGGGTCCCAGGGATTGAACATAGGTTGTTAGGCTTGGTGGTACATGCCTTTATCTACTGAGGCATCCTGCTGGCCCTTTGTCTTTATTTTTGTTGTTGGATGTGTTTTTATGGTTGTTATTATTTTGTTTTTGAGATGGGATCTCACTGTATAACCTGGGCTGACCTAGAACTTACTATGCAGACAAAACTGGCTTTACATTCAAAGATTTGCCTGCCTCCGCCTCAGGATTAAAGATGTGTGCCACAATTCCCAACTGTTCCTTTTTTATCCTTGAATCTCTTTAATGCTGAATTTAATTTAATTTAATTTAATGCTTATCCTAAGCATCTCTTTAATGCTGAATTGAGCCTCACATAGTGTTGAGATTATAGGTATGCAAAGCCACACCTGGATGTCTGTGGGATTTCATGATATATTAAGTAATAGAGCCAGACTGTAGGGTTCTGGTGTGAGGTTTTACTCTGATCTGAATAGAGAAGACACTGGATTTTGCTTTCTAGCCTTCCCATTTGTGTGTGTATATATATATATATATATATATATATACATGTAATGTACATATATACATATGTAATGTACATATGTAACTACACACACACATGAACAGTGTACACATGTATATATCATGTATTTTCTTTTATTTTTACATTTATTTTGTGTGTGTATGTGCACATGTCTGCACATGCTGTGGCAGGAATGTGGAAATCCAAGGACAATCTCAGAAATCAGTTTTCCTTCCACCATGTAGGTTCTGAGGATGAAATTTCAAATAGTCAGAGTATCCATGGTGCTGGAAGGTACTTTACACAGTATGGGGAGAGAAAGGTAATCAGTATCCTCCAGCTGTATACCTGTTCGCCTACAAGATATACTAGTATAATAGTGGCACAGTGTCATGGGAGTAACCAACCACTTTTGATTGGATTTAAGGCTAAAGACATACCTGACATTGCTAAAGTGGCCTAGAACCTGAGACTAGATAGGTCATGAGCCCAGAGGAAAAAACTGTTATTTTGCTAAAGGAACATGGCAATGAAATGAGCCCTAATGATACAGTGACATACCCATAGATAAGTGTATCACTTCTGTTGTCATCAGCAAAGCATCTTGTTACAGTTGATGGCAATTACCACAGAGTCTTACAACTGGACAGAATGCAGAGTGAGAGACTTTGGAGCACTCAGGCCTAATGAGATGTTTTCATCAAACCTGTCTTAGTTACTTTTTTCACCCCTGTGAAAACACATCATCATCAAAGCAATTTATAAAATAAAGGATTTAATCGAGAGCTTGCTTATAGTTTCAGGGGATGAGTCCATGATCATCACGGCAAGGAGTCTGGTGGCAGGCATGCAGGCAGGCATGATGTTGGAACAGTGGCTGATTCTTACATCTTATCCATAAACAGACAGAAAGACTGGGCCTAATATGAGACTCTGAAACCTCAAAGCCCATCCCTCCCCCAACACCTTCAACAAAGCCACACTTCCTAATCCTTTCTAAACTGTCAAGTAACTGGGAACCAAACACTGAGGTATATGAGCCCGTGGAAACCATTCTCATTCAGAAGATCATAAAACTCTCCTCTCAAGGCTCAGGGATCTATGCAGAAGAGGAAGCAAAAGGCTTGTGAGAGCTATAGATGGTAGATGATTCCAAGGAACCAGTGTCTTCTAGACACAACAGGACTGATGCACATAACTCACAGAAACAGACAGCACATACAAGACCCTCACAGATTCAAACCAGACAAAATCCCAGCATGGAGAAGGGGAACTGGACACAAGGTAGCTATTTGTAACTAACACACTCTGGGAAAGGGGAAATCAGTTTTCTCCAATGGAGCTTTACTGGGTATATCAACCACACTCTGTGGTACACCCTGTGACCATGAGTAGCAGGTTAATACAAAATGCTTTGGTTTTGGTTTTGTCTTAATATTTTTGTTTGTTTCTACCTTTTTAAAATGAGTTTAGGGAGATAGAGAGAGAGAGAGAAGATGAAGTAGGAAGGGAGGTGGAAAGATCTGGAATTATAAATGGTTGTGCCATATGGTTACTCGGATTTGAACCTGGGTCCTCTGAAAGAGCAGCCAGTGCTCTCAACCACTGAGCCGTCTTCTTTAAAATCACACTTTCCCTTCTAGTTTCCAAATTATACTCCACACTGGGGATGTTTTCTTTTCATAAACACAACAAACTATCAAATAAAATATGCATTTGTACAACCTTGAGTAATGACCAATTAACTAGGAGGCTGTTTCCAGGTAACTCAGGTCATCTCATCAGAAGTCTGGTGATGGCTAGAGAAAAGGTCTTAGCTCAACCGATCTCTCATGTGTGAGTCCCTTGGCATTGATTTTATGCTCTTCAGTTATTCTTTATTCACAGGGTAACATATTTTTCTTCTTTTTGCCATTTCCCAGTTCCCTATGGCATCCCGCCTGCAGGACATGGAGCCCCACCTCCCAGATATGATGCCATGCCTCCTGGATACGGAGGTAGGAGATATGGATCCCCTCCTCCTCTATACGATGCTATCCCTGTGAGCTACGAAGTCCTGCCTCCTGGATATGAAGCTCCCGTCATGCAGTATGGAGTCCCACCTCCCAGATATGAAACTACAGCTGTGAGATCTAGTTCTCCACCCCCTGGATATGAAGCCCTACCTGTGGGTTATGAGACTTCTCCTTCAGGACATAGGTCCATACCTCCTAGACCCAGAGCCCCACCCACAGCACACGAAGCTCTACCTGCTGGGTCTGAAGTGGGGCATCCCATTCCTGTGACAGCCCAGAGTCCTAGATTCCAGGAATCTTTTCCCTCTACCTCATCTTCACCAGCCCATTCTCCCCCTTCTTAGATGTAAACCTTGAAGTTTCACCAAGCCAAACTGTACCCTAGCACTGAAGTCAAGAAGAACACTTATGTAGATGATCTGAGACCCATCCTAGGTAGTTGGTGCTCCACCTTGGAAGTTCAGCCATAGGGCAGAACTAAGCTTTCTCTCCAGGCCTTGATTTTAGAAGCAGCGTCAAGTCTTGATTAGCAGGGTCAGGAGGAATAGCACAGAGGCCTGTTCCCTAATGACTTGGTTGACCTTGGATACATTTTAAAACATACCTTGATGTGAGCTTGCAAAAAGCCTCCTGCCTTTCTCATCTGCATTAGAAAACCTTTATAATACTCTATTTGGTAGATCCGAAGATCTGCTAAAATGTCATGTTGAGAGCTGGGCCTGGTGGTGCAGGCCTACAACCCCAGCTGTCATAGAGGGTGAGACAGAAGGATGGCAAGTTCAAGGCTTGCCTGGACTGCAGAGCCAAGGCCAGCCTTAGCAGCCTCGTGAGAGCCTGTGTCAGATGATTATAAAAAGGCCAGGGATAGAGCTCAGTGGTAGTGTGCTCACCTAGTATGTTGATGGTCCTAGGTTTGATCTCCAGCACCAAAATTAATTGATTAATTGAAAATGCAGGTGCCAGGCATGGTTGCACATGCCTGTAATCCCAGCACTTGAGAGGAAGAGGCAGGAGGTTTAGAAGTTCAAGGTCATCTCTGGCTATGTAGGGAGTTAATGTCTATATTAGAACCCATCTCAAAGCCAAAACCAAGACCTCATCACATTGAGCACAGTTGTTTCTTACAGTGTTCTTTACATCAGATAAAGAATGGGATCTTATAAATTACAGCATATACATACAATAGAAGAGTATGTAGACATTACAGAGAATGTAGCCTTTAGGACCAGAACAAAGTCATAAGGGAGACAGATTACAGGTCCAAAGCAACATACTTGGAGGGAGTAATTTCTTGTATGCATATTAAAAGTCTATAGTCAGAATATGCAAAGAACTAGAAAAAGAAGCAAGGATGGGGAGATGGCTCAGTTGTTCCCATGTGGGCCTGCCATTGATCACTAACACTCATAAGAAGCACACACACGTGTTACTACAGTTCTGGGGTGAGGGTGCAGAGACAAGATTCTTGGGGCTTGCTGGCCAGCAGTCAGGATGAATCAGTGAGCCACTGAGTCAGAGACCTTATTTCAAATAAGGTGGAGAGCAATGAAGGAATACACCCTACACTGATCTCTGACCTCTTCATGCTCATGCACACATAGGCATGCACATCTGTTCACACAATTTTTAACTTTAAAAGGAAAGAAATATATAAAATATGTGAATCGCCAATTCACAACTGAAGTAATAGCTGTGCCAGTAATGTTTATGACAAAGTGCTTAAAAGGATGTGTATCTCAAATAGTAGGTAGAGCACACTGAAATAAAACATTCCCAGTATTGGATGAGTTTGTTCCTACACTGTTGAGGATTGAACCCAGGACCATGCACACGCCGGCAGCTATTCTACCACTGAGATGCCTTCTCCACCCCCATTAGAATCTTTGCTGTAGCAGATTAATATCTTAGCACAAAATTAGAAATAACTTACATGATGCTTAATTTCTATTGTCAACTTGATCAGATTAAGAGACACCTGGGCATTACTGGAACATGCCTATATGTATGTCTGTGAGGGTTAACTGAGAAAAATCTGAATGAGGTCAATACTGTCCCATGCGCTGGGGTCCTCAATGAAACAGAGAGCGTAAAGGAGAAAGGGCAGGTGGGCACTGCCATCCCCCTTCCTCTGCTTCCTATGGACCAGCCACTCCTACCACACGTCTTACCTATGAGGCCGGGCTGTATTCTTTTGAACTGTAAACCCAAAATACCCTTTCTCCCTAAAGTTACTTTGTGGTGGTATATTGCTTGTAATCCAAACAAAGATTGCCTGAAGATCAGAGAACAGAGCCAGCCACCATTGTCACAGAGGTCAGACAGTGATGTCACACACCTTTAATCTTAGCACTCAGGGCAGAGATCCATCTGTATCTCTGTGAGTTCAAAGCCACCCTGGCTTATGCAAGATTAATCCAGTACAAAAGAGAAACAGAGCCAGGCAGTGGTGGCACACATCTTTAACCCAGCGCTAGGGAGGTTGAGATAGGAAGTGATATGGCTGGGCAGAGAAAGGAATATAAGGCATAGGAGACAGGAATTTGGCCCTGTTCTCTTCCCTGAGGTCTTAGAGCATCAGTCTGAGAATTCATGGAGACAGAATCTACCCCTTGCAGACTAAGGATTCAGTAGTGATGAGAAGTTTCTCTAGTGGCCTGTTCCTCTACTTCTCTGATCTTTAAGCATTTACCCCAATATCTAGCTCTGGGTTTTTAGCATAAGATCAATTGGGATTTGAGCAATATTACCTTTTGTTGATTATTTGGTCACAGTTGTGATAAGAGTAGTTAACAAACACATGCCCGTTAATATGAAGTCTCAAAACAGGTACATTCAGGCTACATATACTATCCATTTCTAAGAATGTTAAACTAGGAAAGCGGGTTGTGATGTGATTTTTGTGATTTTGGATGTGAGTTCATGTGAGTCAGTGGAAAGAAGGCACATCTTTCCACCTGAGGCATTCATATAAGGATGAAATTTTCCAACTGCAGGGGGATCAGTCTCAAGAACTAACTCACTGTTCAGCAAAGGGCCTTTTAAAATTGTTACTCAGTTTACACCTATAAAGTTAATTCCGTATTCCAAAATCTTTTGTGTAAACTCCCCAAAGGGACAATTCTCAGTTAAGGAGCACCACGGTTTTCTGGGTTGTCCCCAAACCAAGTTTTGCTCAGGCTTTGAACCTTCAGAAAACTCTCAGACAAGCTTCACATAGAAGGAACCTGAGACAAGAGGTAACACTCACAGGAGGCAGATTAAAGGTGGCTGCTAACACTCTGGAATCGAACCAGCTGCAGCTCTGCAAGAATTTCCTCAGCACTTCTTCCTCTATTATATACAACAATCAATAATGGAGATTATGTAGCTTTACACCAAACACAGCCTTTTCTCTATCTTTCTGTTTTACAATCTTATGTAAGTAAGCCAAACACATTTAAAAGCCAATAAGGTTACTATGGCCAGCATAAGAGTAACACTTGCTAAAACAAGAAACGTATTAAAGTGATTCACAGGATTGAATGAAGCTCTGTATCTGCAAGGCTTTCCATAACATCAGTTCCTCTCATATCAGGTAATTTTTTGTAAAAGTTTCCTTAATTTCATGCTGTAAATCATAAATCACCAGGGTGACCCATCAAATGCATCTTAACCTTTCCCCAGTCATACTTGCTTTCATTGAACTTTAAAGATGTAATACAATAGGATTTAACATTCCAATTACATTTTAATTTTATCTACTCCTTCAATATTTCTAACTGATCTTCCAACAATATAACAGCTTGTTTCAAATCAGCTAATTTATTAACTAGCTCATTATCTATTTCATTTTGTTCAGTCTAAAGTTCTTTAGAATGCTTATGCCAGTCTCTAAAGAATTCAATGTTCTGGTGGAATCTCCATCTTAGCCCCTGGCACCCTGGCATCCATATACCCCAAAGAGTCCTGAATGTTCTGGTGGGAAGCCCCACCTCTCACTCTGCCCAACCCTGCCCCTCAAAAAATCCCACCAAACATAGCTCTCCCCCCAGAGATGTTCAAGACCACTCCCACAGGGTATTTAAGCTGCAACCCAGAAAACAGACATATCGCTTTTGATCTACACTCATTAGTCCAGTGTTTACCCTTCCCTACCTCCTTGGGGTTGAGGCTTTCTATTCTGATTATTTGCCAAAGAGGTATCCTTTTAGTAAAAGAATGATAATCTTTTCTTAAATGTCCCAGTTTTCCACAGTTAAAGTGTCTTGTAGTTTGAGATCTAAGACTTTTAGCTAAAGCTTGTCCAATTATATTAGCATTATATTCTGTGGATCCAGTATCAGCAGTACTTTAGTCCATTTCTCTAAAGGACTTCCTTGGGCCTTTAACGGCCTGTGGCCCTTTGATCTTCTGTATTGGCATTTTCAAGAGCCAAGGACTCAATTAAAACCCTTTTAACACTAAGATCAGCTAATGCACTATTAATCTTTGCAAAAAATCAGTGTAGGCTTCCCCTGTACTTTTTGTGCAATTCTTGTGAAGGAAATAGATCGTCTCCCTGGCTCTTTGACATTATCCCAGGCCCTTAAAGTCACAAAATGACATTGCACAATAGTGGCATCATTAAACTGTACCTGTCTTTGTAAATCAGTATACTGACCTTTGTAAATCAGCATAGGTTTGTCAGCTTAACAGCAACAGCCTTCTACAGATTCTTCTACAAAGCTGTTGCTGCTTTTTTAGTTTATTAACCAATACATTAATTAATTAAAGCTAGGTCTCTTGGTAAGAAAAGGTAAGGAGGTTCGCCTTACAGGATTGATATTAAGGGATAAACAAGTTTCAAATATAACTTTCCACTAAAAGAACATGATTTGAAATGACTGTTCTCAATAATAACTGCTTATATCTCTAGTAAATGATTAAATGGAAAAATATAAAAGTCTATGTAAGTTTTGATGATGTAAGAAAATGTTCTAAGGTATAAAAGTTTAAGTGAGTCATGAAGATTTGAATAAATGATTTATGGGTCTGAGAAAGTACTTTAAATATAAAGTTTATGTAAGGTCTGAGGATGTGAGAGTCTATATGAATTCAGATGATCTAAGATATATAAAGGTCTAAGGACATGAAGGTTTGGATGGTGAGGGTCTGAAAAGATGTCTTGAGATATATGGATATAATTTATAAGGGTACAATAATGGCTTGATATATATAGAAAATACTTCAGATTTCTTTTCTTCTATGATGTTGTTATACTAGGATTTCAAAAATTCAGAGCTTGATATTAATAGAGTTCTGATAAGCTGGTAGAGCAATGAATATTTACTGTTTAACTCACAAGCTCAATATTTTCTTTTGCTTGCCTTCTAAATATAGACTTAAAGATGCTTCTCATCAAGCTAAAGACATCTTTGTCCAATCTATATCTGGCAGGTGCTAATGCAGAGGCCATGGAGTGGTGCTGCTTACTAGCTTGCTCCTCATGGCTTTCTCAGCCTGATTTCTTACAGAGCCCAGTACCACCAGCCCAACAATGCCAACACTCACAATGGACTAGGCCCTCTCCATCAATCACTAAGAAAATGCTCTTACATCTGGATGTTGCATGAATCCTAATTGTTCTTTTTTTTTTTTTTAAAGATTTATTTATTTATTATGCATACAGTTTTTACAGAAGAGGGCACCAGACCTCATCATAGATGGTTGTGAGCCACCATGTGGTTTCGCTGGGAATTGAACTCAGGTCCTCTGGAAGAACAGTCAGTGCTCTTAACCTCTGAGCCATCTCTCCAGCCCCCCTAATTGTTCTTATAATAAAAATATGGAGCCAGATATTGGGGAAAAGCTGAAAGATCAGAGAGACAGAGGAATAAGCCACAGCCACTTCTCACCCAGCCAACTCCTCAGGCCAAAAGGATAGATCCCGTCTCCATGAATCCTCAGACTGAATGTCTCTGAGTCCTTAGCGGAAAGGGAAGGATCAAACTCTGTATCCTCCTGCCTTAGAAACCTTTCTCAGCCCAGCAGCATCAATCACTTCCTGGTTCAAACTTCCTGTTGCTGGGATTAAAAACATGTGTATCACCACTCCCTGACCTTTATGGCTGAAATCTGTGGGTGACTCTGTTTTCAGATCTTCAAGCAAACTTTATTAGATACACAATATATCACCATGGCTGGATCTTTTTTGTTGTTATTTGTTCTGTTTTTTTGAGACATGTTTTTTTTTTTCTATACATCCCTGACTGTCTTGAAATTCACTCTGTAGACCAGGCTGGAAATGAGAGAGAGAGATGTGCCTGCCTCTGCCTCTTGAGTGCTGGGATTGAAGAATGTGCCACCACCACTGGCTCTACACTTGGATCTTATGAGGCATTTTCTCAGTCGAGGTTTTTTCCTTTCAGATAACTCCAGCGTGTGCCAAGTTGACATAAAACTATGCAGGACAACATAATGAGACCCTGTTTGTCTTAGTTCCTTTCCTATTGTTGCAATAAAACACTATGACCAAGGCAACCTATTTTAAAAGATGTTTAATTTGGGGCTTACACTTTCAGAGGCCAGAGTCCATGGCAAGCATGGTAGCAGGCAGGCAGGCAGGCATTGGATTAGTGGCTGAAAGCTCATATCTGGATGTTCAAACAGAAGCAACATAAAAGACAGGGTGAATGGTGTCTTTTGAAACTTCAAAGTATGTCCTTAGTGACACATCTCTTTTATCTTAGCTATAGAGTGAGTTCAAGCCAGGTTGGGTAACAAGAGATTTTGGCAAAAGAAAATGAAGACACTGGTATGACACTGTAGGGTCACGCTGTGGAAGAGTTCTCTAAAGAAGGTATGCTTAGCCTAGGTTCTGGTGTTAGGGTTCTGTGCATATATTGGCATAGTTTACACATGCCCAGTTATCTGGTGGCAGGTTTCTATGGATACAGGTAGGGACATGACAGAAGGCAGTGTCGGATAGCAGGAGACTCTTAATGGCTGTTTCTATGTAGAAAAGAACTTTATTGTATATGATTACGATTAACAGAGGGGTTATGGTTATAATGGCAGAGAAAGACATGGAACTGGCTACATGGGGACCAGAAGGCACCAGAGGGAAGGCACAGACTGTCACACTGAGGGAAGCATGAGAAAAAGAGACCCCAAAGCCCACCCTCACAGTGACACACTTCCTCTGACAAGGCCACACCTCCTAATAATGCCACTCCCTCTGGGGGCCATTTTCTTTCAAACCACCACACTCCACTTAGACAAATCCAGGAAGAATTTAGCTGGGCCTAATGCGTACTCAAGCACTTGAGCTGTGTCCTGCAACAGCCCACTGACACTCGGGACACTCTGTGGTGTCAGATTTCATGTCTCTTACCTTCCAAACAGAAACTATGGTCCACTCGCTCACATCATCTATACTAGGAATATGAGAGGGTGGAAAGAATGGATGACTTTAGGCCTGACAGTGAACCCCCAAAATGCTTCTCTTTGCAGGTGAGTACATGCCCAACAGCCTGCCAAACAGAGTCTGCTTTTGTCAACTGTACTGAGAAATCCAAAAAGAAATATATAAGTTGTATAGGTGGTATGCTTTCAATTCATAAATTAACATATGAAATAAACCATGGATGTCTTTGTTTCTTTAAATTTAATTTTGTTGTTAAGGCACCCTTCATCATCTCTCTAGATAATTTGTTTCCCCAGGATTTTGCACATGTATCTAACTATCAGTCTGCTCTTGTTTGGTCCTGCAGTTCCGTCAAGTCTAAGGGATTATGACACAGGGACCTTGAGGGAAGCCATAAACCTCTGTGTAGCAGAGACCCAACCCTATGCTGACACAGCTCAGGATGGATGATGTAACAGGGACTTATTGCCCAATCTTTGAGATACCCACAGTTCTCTCTCCAGACTCCCAGTTATACCTTTCTCAGTTATTATGGGTCTGTGTTATCTCTGTCTCTGGAGTATACCTTGGGTATAACCTTAGAATTCAAGTTCCACAGGAGATAAGGGTGGGCCTTTCCAGGACACACTGACTTGTCTGGTACCTGATTGATTACTTGAAAATCTTGGATGTGGGGCTAGAGAGATGGCTCAGTGGTTAAGAGCACTGACTGTTCTTCCGGAGGACCTGAGTTCGATTCCCAGCATCCACATGGCAGCTCACAACTGTCTGTAATTCCAGGATCTGACACCCTTACACAGTTATACATGCAGGAAAAACACCAACTCATGTAAAATAATAGATAAATATTAAAAAAGAAAATCTTGGATGTATGAATATCTTCAAAACAGAGACACAATCCAGATCAATACTGCAAAATATCATTCTGCTGCAGACGTTACCTAGATGCTGGGCAGCAAGTGGGATGCAGCATCTGTCCTGGCTTTTTCCCTTGAGCCAATTCTGGGGAGTGGAGAGGGTGGGGCATGCTCATTCCACACTGATGGAGAAAATTCTTTTAAAGGTTGTGTAATGGATGGTGCAGGAGGGATTCCAGCCTACACTTGTGACCAAGAGTCCCTGCTCCAAACATAATAAAACATAATAAAAAAAATGGAGCCATAATCCATCCCATTACATCATCGCTACTCTTCCATGTGCAGTATTCGAGCAAGTCTTGGGGAAAACCTTCCACAGTGCCACCAGGTTGCTTCTGAATGGAGAAATGCAGGAATGAGTGAAAAGACCAGAGAGAGACTATAAACTCTGCTTGTACTTTGAATTTTGTTCAGTGTTCATCAAAAACTTATTTTTTTAACAAATAATTTCAAAGATGAATGAATAACTTGTCTAGTTCCACTTTGCTTCCAAACTGTACAGAGGCTCCCCACAGTCTCTGGGGTAAAGGCTAGGCTTCTGGTTCTTGTGTATACAAGGACCTTGTTAATATTCCAGCTCTCTCTGCCCTACTGTGACCTCTCCAGCTGCGTGATCCAGCTGTGCTCAACACATAGACACTGAAGTGAGCAGGCTTTGCCTCTGTGTCTTCCGCCCCACATCATTCCACTCATCTTTCAATACAGTCCAGATGTCCTTTCTCTGAGCTCTGAGCTCTGATTCTGGGCTAATTGCCTTCTGCTGAGTTTGTGGAGTGCCCTTTGTGTGCTCCAGCAAAGGGCTGTGTCAGTCCTGTAGGGATTGTGTGTGTACTTCTTCCCCCTGCAAACTGTAGGTTCTTGGAGAACAGAAGCTACATCTCATTGCTGGGGCTTTGCATAGAGTGGGTGGCTACTAAGAGTTTGTTGAGTAGAAAAAACGGGCACATTGCATTTCTAGATTTAACACACACACACACACACACACACACACACACACACACACACACACACACGAGAGAGAGAGAGAGAGAGAGAGAGAGAGAGAGAGAGAGAGAGAGAGAGAGAGATGACTTCTAGCCACCAGATGAGTTATAATTTGTAGAATTAGTTTTGTATGGTAGACTATTAGAAGAGATTAGAAATAAAATTTTCAGATTGGGGGAGAGCTATGGTTTCTCTAGCTGCTTGAGATGTTCAGTGTTGGAGGCAGGGCTTTGTTTCACAGCCATGGTTCACAGGGTTCCAGCTGGCCAAAGCTGGAAGTCCTATGGTCCCATAGAACTCTGTATTTAAAGGCTTTTGAAAATGCTCATGACCAGTTGGTTGCTAGGCAATGTGTCAACTTAATCAAATGAGTTAGGTGATGTTCATAGCTTCATCTTACACTTAAGCATAATAAAGTCTGAGAATCTTAGAAAACCAGAGTCTACAACCATTCAGAGGTGGAGGCAGCCAAGTGTGATGGTTCATACCTTTAAATCTAGAGTCATGGGTGGATCTCCATGAGTTCAAGATCCAGCTTGGGCTACATAGGGAACACCAGGCCAGCTAAGACTAAAGACTGAGAATTACAGCTGCCTGACCCTGACCTCTGGAAATCCACTAACTATCTTGTGAAAACCCACACCACATTTTCCATGTGGAGGATCCTGGCTCCAGTTATGAATAGCATATAGAGTTTTTGTTTTGTTTGTTTGTTTGAAAGTCTGTTTTTCAAGACAGACTTTCTCTGTGTGACCCTGGCTGTCCTGGAATTGGGTCTGTAGACCAGGCTGGCTTTGAACTCATAGAGATCCATCTACCTCTGCCTCCTGAGTGCTGAGATTCAAGGTGTGAATCATCACAATCTGGTCACAAAGGGTTTTAAATAAAAAAAAATAAAGTGAATAAATAAGTCTGTTCTGGGAGAGAGGGGCAGGGGAAGACATGTAGCCTGTAGCCAGGCTGGGTCCAGAGCTCAAGACCTGAGCCTCTGAATGACTCCTCCCTCACAAGTCATCTTTTCATCCTACAAATGCCAAACTGAAGAAGCAGTTCTCTGCTGATTGACCAGATCACCTCCACCTTCTGCTGAGGCTCTGGTAAGCCCTTTCTTTCCCCAGCTGCAAACTGAGTCTGTCAAACATACTACAGAGGCCTAAGGAGGGCTTGGGTTTGTCTGGAGACTGGAAGATTCTAGTGCCATGTAACTGGGATATAGAAATTGCCCAGAGCCAGGTGATAGCTGTCCTTGACTCATTTCATTTGGCACAGGGATGAGATAGCTCTCAGATCTGTAAGGTCCTCACAGCCTTATGTCCTCATTCAGTCAGCATGACCCCAGATCTCAAGTCAGTGGTGGAGAATGTGAAGCATTCAGGGGCAGGGTTTATACAAATTGGCCAGTACATTTGTTAACTATATGCTTGTGTCAAGCACCCTGAGAGATGTTTCACGTATGAAGTCCATGGTGTGTATGTGTATGTGTGTATGGTGGTGGTGGTGGTGTGTGTACTGTAGTGGTGATGCCTGAATCCCAGTCCTGTAGATTGTGAAATTAGAGCCAAAAGAACTGGATGTGTTGAGAGACCTCTGTAATCCCAATGCTCACAGACAGAGGCAGGAGGATCACAGGATTGGTGTTGTCCTAGGATAAGTGACCCTGACTCGGAGAAAGAAAAAAGGAAGGACAAAAGGAAGAAGATTTGTAGTTGGGACCAACATGGAAGCAAACTGCCCAAGTTAGCAAACTGGTCTGGCTAGTAAGTTTCAGTGCAGAACCTTATCCTTTCATTCATGTGAGAAATGTGGACCCTCAATTCAATCAGAGTGATGGAGATACAGAGTATGGAAAACAAAGCAGTCCCAGCATTCCAGGAGGTTATCTGTCCTTGGGCAAGTTGAGCATACAGGTTAGAGTCATTTGTGTTTTATAAGTCTCTTAAGCACACTAATTTAAACTTAAAACATAACTTTAACTTTTACATTCCCCCCAACTTGAGTTGTATCCTGAGTCAAATCCTCAACTCTGTGGTTGGTGCCTGTTTATACTGGAATCTAATAACCATCTAATTATACAAGACAGGAATTTATATATTTAGTTAAGGCATTAATGATGCAAGAGCTAATAGTAATTAGCAGAAGCATAAGGCCAAGGACCCCTGTGATGGCCGACATCACATTTATTATCTAGGAGCTTGGAAATGAGAATGGGAATCATTTATCACATCTTGGTCCTTTTTATGCAAATTTGTGTGCCTCTCTGTGTGTTGCATGTATATGGTGTGTGTGTAGTCAGATTATATCTAATGATTCCCAAGTAGCTTGGATAGAAACAACAGTTTTCTTTTAAAGTCACATAATACCCCCTTTTTTGCATAAAACTGGTCAAATTATTATATTGTAAAACTGTTTCAGCTAATGAATTTACCTCTTGATAGGTCTGGGTCCATTAGGTTTTAACAGGTATACCTCGTATACCTATAGCACTATAGATAGATCGCCATTTGCCTCCTATGTCGGAAATTTCCTTTCGAACTAACACTCCAGCCTTTTGTTGAGGATATGGGGTGACATACTCTCTTCTGTAACTATTTCCTGCTGAAATTAGGTCATCATTGTCAGGGCCTAGGAAGGCTGGAATGCTAGTCAAAGGCCAGGAAGTGATTGAGGAAATGGGGCATCCATCAGAAACATCTGGTTCACTGACCCAGGTGAAGAGACTGGAGACAGTCACATTGACTGGACTGTTTACATCAGCCCTCAGCAAATCCAGGGCCCACAGCTGTTTGGAGCAGTTTGTAATCCACAGCTAATTACTGGATGATGTCGGTCAGATGAGTAGAAATTGCCTGAAACAGACATAGACTAGGGAAAGAAGTTAAGAAATTTAAAGAAAAATCTCACATTTGGAACATCCAGGCCCATAGTCCTCATTGTTGGTGCAGGGAGGTGGGAGAGAGAGAGAACCCACAGTAATAGGAAGGTGGGAAAACCTACATGTACTAGGATTTTTCTTTGGGCACAGCTAACAATGTGGAGACTTATTATTAGTTATGAAAGCTTTGCCTTAGCTTAGGCTTATCCCACTAGCCCTTATAACTTAAATTAATCTGCTTTTATTAATCTACATTTACCATGTAGCTTTTTATTTGTCACTCATTCTGTATACCCAACTCTCTCCATGTCTTGTTAGCCTCTCTTCTGCACCTCAATTATTTCCTCCTACCTTCTCCTTCTGCCCAGAAGTCCTGCCTATACCTCTTGCCTAGCTACTGGCTATTCAGCTCCTTATTGCACCATTCACTGCAATACAATGCATTTTCACACAGTGGACAAGTATCCTACAACATTTTGGCTACTTATCTGGAAAAGTGAATTCAAGTCTCATGACTCTCTCAACTCCAAAAAAAGCTTATGTGAATATTTTAGTTTACAAAAAGAGATACAAGTTTTAGGTCTGTTAGAATTACCATTGTTTGTAATCTGTACTAAAATCCATATTGTAGCAAAAAGAAACAGGTGTCTGTAAAACAGCTGGAGAAGATTCACACCTTTGAGCCATAGCAAAAACTATGACTTGGGGTTAAAAAGCATGAACATTCTTTTCTTTGTTTTGAGGGCTGAATATGTAGATTGGACAGAGATGGTTTTAGGCCAGTGAGAAGAATCTAAGAATCTAAGTCTATACTTAGAGGACAGTGGTCTTAATTAGGTTTTCTACTGCTTCGATAAAACACTATGACCCAAAACCCAGTTGGGAGAAAAGAGTTTATTTGGCTTACACTTCCATATTGTTGTTCATTATTGAAGGAAGTCAGGACAGGAACTCAAACAGGAAAGAAACTTGGAGGCAGGAGCTGGTGCAGAGGCAACGGAGGGTGCTGCTTACTGGTTTGCTCAGCCGCTTTCTTATGGAGCTCAGAACCACCAGCCCAGGGATGGAATCCCTCACAAGGGGCTGGACCCTCTGCCATTGATCACTAATTGAGACAATGCTTTACAGCAGGATCTCATGGAGGCATTTCCTCAGCTGAGGCTCCTTCTTCTCTATGACTTCAGCTCTAGTTGACACAAAACTAGCCAGTGAAAGAAACAATTTATCTCTTAACTCTAACCAAACAAACATGCCCTGACTCTGAAACTAGTACCAAAGGAACACACTTGATCCCTAGAATCAGAGCCAGCGAAAGAAATATGCCCTGGCCTTGAAATTAGAGTTCAAAAGCTAAAAAAGGCCAGCAAAAGAAACACAGTTTGGTCTTGAAATCAGAGTCATCTCTGCCCCTGACCAATGAAACTAACCATTTCTTGAGCAGGAATAACTAACCAGACCTTGAGTATCCCTGGAGAAATTCTGCCCCTAAGAACTCTTATAAAAGAAACTGCCCCAGGGGCTGGAGAGATAGCTCAGTGGTTAAGAGTACTGACTGTTCTTCCAGAGGACCAGGGTTCAATTTCCAGCAACCACATGTCAGCTCACAACTGTCTGTAGTTCCAGTTCCAGGCAAACATCAAGACAAAAAAAAAAACAAAAAACCCTCAAATATTGGCTATGGATATATTAAAAAAAAAAAAAAAAAGAAACTGCCCCTAAGAAATTCCTCTGCCTGTTCAGTTGTTGGCTGTTCTTTCCCACTCTGGTAGAGACAGCCACTCTTCTGGATGCTTCCTTCCCAAATAAATCTTTCTCAAAATAGTCTTGGGTGAAGATCTTCATTTGCCAGTGCAGAGAAGAACTTGCTGAGATGTCCCTTAATGGACTGAGCAGAGAAACATTGCAGGGATGTCCCCTTAGAGAGACTGAGCAAGGCACAGCAGAAAAAAATACTAACTTTTTGCAGGAGCTAGAGGACATTGCTACATTTCTTCAGGGGTTTCCACTTTAGCAGAGTGTAGCAAAGAAGTAACATCTTGGCCAGAGAGAAGAAGCAGAGTTCTGCTGGAAAGCTGCCCCCTTAGGGGGTTCAGAGCAAAGCTCAGCTGTAGTGGCTCTCTAGGAGAGGAGCAGGATTGCTATATCCTGCAGGAGGAGATCATCCTTCACTGAATCCCAGCTTCAGGTGTAGCCTGACTTCCCAAACAGTCAGGATACATTTTGCTCCAGCCCTGAGCTGTCCCATTGACCGGTCCTAACAGCTCTCCACATATAGCCTGACTTCCCAAGAAGTCAGGATACCTTTCAACCCCTCCCCAGAGTTGTAACACTCACTTACATTGTGTATTTAATAGTTTACTTAGAAATCAAAAGACAGACCCAAACCACATTTAGCCATAAAGGCCAGGGAGTGGTGACCGAGGCCTTTAATCCCAACACTCTGGAATCTCTGCAGTTCAAGGCCAAACAGAGCCAGGTGGTGATAGCACACACCTTTAATCCTAGGAAAGTTGAAGAAGGAAGTGTACTGTATGAATTAGTAAAAACCCAGGGCCAGATATTGGGCAAAAGATGGGATACCAGATAAACCACAGCCACTTCTCTACCAGCCATCTCCTCTGTTGCACAGTGAGCAGGGTAGATTCCTCTTGCCTCTCTTTCAATCCTTCAACTGCCAGTCTGAATCCTCCAGCTTCTGTCTCTCTGTCCTCAGCTTGGTCTAACTGACCTTCATGGCTTGGCTCTGTGTTTGACTTGCTGCTATTTCAGGCTATTTTTTTTTTAATTGGGTATACCACTACAGAAGTGAGATAGCTGGTCAGAGAAAGAGAAGACAGGAGTCAGCCCTTCCCCTGGGACTGCATTCCCTTTTTGCTGAAGACTGAGAGGCATTGAGTCTGAAGATTCCCGAGGAGTGGCTGGGTGAGAAGTGGCTGTGGCTTGTTCTCTCTGTCTCCCTGATCTTTTGGCTTTCCCCCAATATTTGTGTTCAAGTTTTTATTATAAGGCGAAGTAGAATTTGTACAATATGTGTAATGCCTGAATCTCGATCATCCACAGAGACTACTGGAGACAGAGGTGTCCGAAATGCAACAGCAAGGTTTACTGTCAGTGTGATACAAGCTAGGCAGAGAGCTTGTTCCTGCACCCGCATGGGTGCTGTGCGAGGAAGAGCTGAGCACCCCAAATTATGCTTTTTATAGGCAAAAACCACAAGGCAGGGTTACTTGAGGTCAAGGGTGCAGGCATGTGGGTGAGCTCATACTCAGGGACTTTTTACAGCTTAGCATTCCTGGCCCCCACCTGGGTAGTGTGGCCTGTGATTTTATTGCCTTAGGGTTGGATCACCCAGGCGTCCTTAGATATAGCACTTAGATCATTCTTTCTTGGAACTGGGCAAGCCTCTGCCAGGAATATGAAACTGAACTCTATTTTACCTCTATAGTACAAAATGGCTAGAATACAAAATGAGGTTTCTTGAGCCAAGTTTACTCTCTTCATACGCAAAAGTCACAAAAGATGCAGGACATGTATAATAGATGTACCAGGAAGAAAGAGACCCTCACAGAACAAAGGGGTAGCTTTCAGGAGTGGGATGAAGAATTCCTACCTTTACATCAAGAGCACAAGCTGCTCCCCAAGAGCCACTCAGAGTATAATAAAGTACCTAAAACTCAGTAAAATTATCCTTGACTCTAAGGAGACCTACTTTCTAAGACAAACAAAAATTGAATTGGTCCTTGGTAGAGCCTTTGGGGAAAGGGCAGTTTTCCCTGGTGACTCAACTGCCAGATTGGTCAGAGGTGGTATCCTCATTCAGCAAAGTTTCAGTCATCTTAACATGATTTGTTCACAACCTGGATTATCTGATCACCTGACCTCAATTGAGGAATTATGTACATTCAGCTTGGCCTGTGGGCTTATCTATGGGATGTGCTCTTGACTGCTGTGGTGATTTCAATGGCCCCATATGTTTGACTGCTTGGCCATAGGGAGTGGCACTATTAGGTGTGGCTTTGTTGGAAATGTGTCACTATGGTGTGGGCTTTGAGGTCTCAGTAACTCTTCACATTAAGTATGGCATTATTTTTTTCCTCTTGCCTGCTGATCCATCTGGATGTCAAACTCCTTCTCCAGCACCATGTCTGCCTGCATGCTGCCATGTCCTACCAAGATAATGGACCTCTGAGACTTAGGTGGCCCAATTAAATGTTTTCCTAAGAGTTGCTGTGGTCAAGGTGTTTCTTCACAGCAACTGAAACCCTAACTACAACAATTGCCTTAATCCATATGGGAAAACCCAACCCAAATTTGGACAGCACCTTTTGGAGGCATCCCAGATATAAAAGGACAGGGACTTTCCCTATCACTACTGATGAGTTCTTTGATATAAAAATCAGTTTTTCTGGGCTTTCAACAGACTGGAGTGGCTCTCCAGGACCCCCCCCCTTGGCCTTTTATACCAGGCTATGGATTGCCCAGGCATTCAGCCTCATAGACGGAACTACAGTTTTATCAGCTTCTAGGATGTGAGACAATCGTGGGGCTCAGAATAGTTTGGCCACACTGCTGCCATGACAGGCTTGATAAAAACCAGCCAGAGAGTAGGCCCGAGTTTTGGTTTAGGGGCAGAAACACCATTCTAGGAAAAGCCATAAATTGGCACTACCCAGGAATGTCAACATCCAAGGAGAAACTAATGTTCCAAAAGAAATGTCCAACATGCACCTATTCCCTTTTACCAAGACACCCCTAGACAAATGTCAGCCAGCCATTGGCTCTGGTTCTTTGCCACTCACAATGCTGGTGACAGAGAAGGCTACCTGTCTTAAATGTAAGGATGTCCTGTGCTTCAGGACAGTGAGAATTCTGGGTAGATTTATAATCCATCTTCAGGATTTTGAGGACCTTGAATCTAAGGTAAGGTATAAACCTAGAACAAGTTTGATGGTGTCACATGTGAGTTCTCTAGAGGAACTTGTGTGTGTGTGTAAACATTACGTTAGTTTAGGAAATATGGTCAAAATGGTCCCAACAGTAGCTGTTTCACACCTGGAATGTCAAGAAGCCATATTGCTAGGTTCTTGAGGTTTGATGCCTCAACAGGTAAAGTCCAACAATGGCTGTTGTGCCCAGATTGTGGGGACCCCTCAAAGACCACCACAGAGACTGGATCCATATGAAAAAGCACAGCCTTTATTCAAGCTTGAGTAAAGCTTGGTCTCTTCATCTGTCTGAGGCAGCAGTAACAGCACAGAGCCCCAAGTTCAGTTGGGGTGGGGTGAGGGGATTACTGTAGACTCAAGGTCCTCAAAACCCTGAAGATGGAGTATACATCTACCCAGAACTCTCACTGGCATGAAGCACAAGACATCCTCACATTGAAGACAGGTAGCCTGCTCTGTACCAGCATTGTGTGTGGCAAAGAATCAGAGCCATCAGGTAAAAGGTGTCCCACGCTCTGAGCTAAATAAAGATATGGAACTTAGAATTAAATAAGAACCAACAACGGGCTGTCCAGAGCTGGCCATTTTTGACTGTCTTAGAAAGAGGCAATAGACACCTGGACAGAAAGAACCTCTAGACTTATGAACACAGCAGGTAAATCTGAATCTCTTTTGCCTCCAGACTGGGGGATAAAAAAATTTGTGGGTTGTATAGCCACCAGGTTAGGGAACTGGGGACCAAGGAACACCGCTGGGCAGAGTTACGCTGTCGGGCCCCAGTATATTGCCACTCGACCTGATTATGTTGCTACCACTTCACCAGTGTCAGGCACACTAGGGCAGTCCCCTGTTGGGAGGCAAGCTTGGCATCTCCAGAAAGCAGAAAATGCATGAAATCAGGTTCAAACATCACTGTGGAAAATGAAAGAGCAGAAGGTGCTATACCACGTGAGATGAGACTCAAAGCTAGCATCTGGGTAGTGCCACCCAAAGCCCCTTACTGATTCCAACCCCCTACCCCAGCCCCCTGGCCTCAAGTCCATAATATTACTACTTGATTAGAGAACAGTTGAAAAATTGCTTTATTGGTGACCTAAGGGAGCTAATATCTCCAATCCATTCCTCACTCCCCAAGGAGTCAACTGCAAAGGCCTTCTCCAGTAGGAAGGCCAATCACATGATTTGTGAAAGTTCCTGGCACGGAGTCAGGTCTCTACTCTTAATTCGAAAAATTCCAAATCCTGATTTCTGGGTCAGCAAAGTCAGAGGCTAGAGTCCAGTGGGCATTGGTGCCCTGTCTGTGAAGGCTCAGGAGGCCGGCCAAGTTGTTTAGCAGTATCTGCAGAACTGTGGAGGCGGGGGCCCGGAGGCCACAGGAAACTGCTCCAAGGTTAGTTTCCAAGAGGGCCCCTGTTCTGGCAGGGCATGGAAACCGGTCCTGCAAACGTACTTTGGGTATGATGGGGTCACATCGCCGAGCAGCCTGGGGAGGACAGAAGCCTGCCATGTCCTTGGTGTGCCAAGGCTCAGTGGGGCTGCCATAGCCTGCCATTCTCGGGTCCTCACAACTGGGACAGGTGCATGGGCCCTAGGCTCTTGATGGGAATTAAGTACCACATCACAACCCCTGAAGGATTGATGATCACAGTGAAGTTGTCATCACCTTTGAGGCCGCTGATGATATCCCCTGTGAAGACATTCTGGCCCTATATTTGGGAAGTAGTACACATCATTATCAAGGTTAACATGAGAACAGCTATACAGAGCCCCACCCCCTCAGAAAGTCTAGAAGTTAGTACTTCAGCCTGTCAGTACACCCCAAAGGAGTGGGAATGTCCCACTCACTTATTAGCAAGGCCGACAAAAGCCCCACCCTGTGGAAAACTGCAAGGAAAATGACCGTGATTGAGGACCACCTTGGGATGTCACAACAGAAGAGAGAACAGTACCAGCCACAGCCCTTGGTGTCTCCCGCTGCACTATCCAATATGCCCCCTCACCTTTAAGACATAGGAGTCACCATGTGTGAGCCAGGGCCACCCAGATGCCAGAAGGCTGGCCCAGGGACTGCAAATGACGGCACTCACCTCATATACTCCGGATCTGGGGAATTTCAGTTCCAAGAGGGAGGAATGGAAGCGGTAAGGCATGTCTGTCCTGCGGTTGAGGAAGACCAGTGCGCTCGCCTCATTAGACAGAGGCTTCTTGAACACCTCAATTTGGGATTTACTCTAGGCATAAAAAACAGTCACTGGCTAGAGTCCCATGTTGTTTGGTCCTGGCATACCCTTTCACACCCTCCCCCACAAGCTCTCTATCCTCAGCCCTAGCTCTGTCGCAGAGACTTGAAGACGATGTGACATCACAGTCTTCTAGTACCTATGCTAATTCTGTGCCTGGCCCTGCACAGGATGACAAGAGCTACCAGATACAGAGAACTGAGGACACATGTATGAGCGCTGTTAAGACCATTCCAGGGCTGCAGCTGGGGACACTACTAAGAGGGACAGTGAGCACCGATGGGGAAGGCATGCAGCTAGCCTCATGAGGAGACAGGACTTCATTATCCAGAACAATCCTCAGGCATGGCTCCACCATCGGCAACTCTGGCGGGGATCAGTTAACTCCTCGGGACATCATTCAATGAGTGTCTTCTGGTTTTTATTTGTTTGTTTCTGAGACAAAGTTCCTGTGTATAACAGTCTTGGCTGTCCTGGAACTCACTCTGTAGATAAGGCTGGCCTCGAACTCACAGAGACCCACCTGCCTCTGCCTCTGAGATCAAAGGCGTGTGCCACCGCTGCCAGGCTTTCCTTCTTCCTCTTCCTTTTAAAATCATTTATTATTATGCTTATATGTATGAATGTTTGCCTGTGTGTATGCAAATTCACTGAATTCATGTGAAAATCATGTCAGATTCCTGGAATTGGGGTTACACATACTACATGCATTCTGGGAATTGAACCCCAAGTCCTCCAGAGGAGGGGTAAGTATTCTTAACTACATCTTTAGTGTGTGTGTGTATGTGTGTGTGCATGTGTGCATGTGTGTGTGTGTGTCTGTGTGCATGTGTGTGTGTGTCTGTGTGCATGTGTGTGTGCGTGTGTGTCTGTGTGCATGTGTGTGTGGTGTGTGCATGTACGTGTGTATGTCTGTGTGCATGTGTGTGTGCATGTGTGTGTGCATGTGTGTATGTTGTATGTACATCAGAGAACACATGGAAAGCAGATAACTGACATTTGATTCTCTTATGCTTCCTTGTGGATCTCAGGGCTGCACCCAGGCTATCAGGGTCTGCAGCTTTACCAACGCAGCCACCTTCCTGGTTCTCTACAAGTCTCTTCTATAGTTTGCTATATTTCTTTCCATTCGAGGCAGGGATTCATGCATAGAACAGAGGCTTTGGGGAAACACTTTGAATTCAAGCACAAATGAGTGGCCTTGGAAGAAAGTTGCTTAGATTCCAATGTCCGTAAAACAGAGTTACTGAGAAAATGCATGCAAGGATGCACGGCTATCAGTGGTTCATAAATGTAGACATTGGCAGTAATAACAGTATACAGTAGATGCTCACAGTATCAACGGTATACAGTAGACATTTGCAATAGCAACAGTATATAGTAGTCTTTGGCTAAAACATTCTTGAGACTGGAGAAAAGTACTCCTTTTTTACAGGGCATCACTTGTAGGCAGCTGCTGTGACTCACTGATCCTTTAGTGCTGGTCCCGTATCATCTTGACTCAGGAACTGTCCCGCTCCAACCCAGGCAAGAAGCCAAGAAGCCAGCAGCTCCCAGCAGCATCCCTAACCCCATGCCACCAGGAGGGAGGGAGACTCAGCCCCAGATCTGCTGCTCTCAAGGGAGCCCCTAACTCCTTAGCCTCCTTCTCACCCCCATTTCAGTACCTTGAAGATCCTGCGCCCCTGGATGCCTAAGGGGTCTTGATGGATTTTGATCATGAGTGGATTCTGAAGAATGTCTATGTTCTGGAGGGAGATGGTTCGCAGGTCCGTGGACATGAAGAGAGGGGCTGCCAGCACTGTCCACAGGGCCATCTGGGCCCGGGATTCCTCAAAGCTGAGGCCGAAGTTCCCGATGAGAAGCTGGAAATAGAGAAAATGAGTTATCAGTGTGGACCTCCTCAGGGGCGGGCACCAGGGCCTTTGCCAACAGGGATTAGGGAGAAGGATGCACGTGGGGGCCTGGTTCATCACACACAGCTAAGGGGCACCGGGGCAGCAAGTCATACCCCACTTAGCACCAGCTTCCCCTGTGCAAAGAAGATGACAGTCTTTTGGAGCTGCTCAGATAATAAACGGGATCCTGTGGCCAGAAAGTTTGTGAGTGGAGAGATGCAGGTTAACAAATACAAGTTCAGGACCTGCTCTGGGCCAGAGGCAGTTCAGAATTAGTTGGAGCAATTCAGTGAGATTTGTCTCAAAGCAATCAATATAAAAAGGATGAGTATATAGCTCAGTGTAGGGTGCTTGCCAAGGATGTATAAAGTCTGGGTTCAGCTTCAGTCCTGGAGAAAACAAAACAAAACAAAACAGAGGAGAGGTGGGCTTCGTGGCTCCTGCCTGGAATCCTAGCACTTGGGAGCTAGAGGCAGGTGGATTTCCATGAGTTCGAGGGCAGCAAGATCTACATAGCCAACCAGGGCTATACAGAGACGTCACAAAAAACAATGAAAACAGAAAAGAGGGGCTGGAGAGATGGCTCAGTGGTTAAGAGCACCGTCTGCTCTTCCAGAGGACCCGGGTTCGATTCCCAGCACCCACATGGCAGCTAACAACTGTCTGTAGTTCCAGTTCCAGGCAAACACCAAGGCAAATAAATAAATAAAGTTAAAAAAAAAAAAAAGAAAGAAAACAGAAAAGAGAGGAGAGGACAGTGAGGGGGTGGACTGAAAGAAGAAATGCTAGGAAAAAGGTGGAACTCAGGCATAGAAAGAGTTCTTATAACCGCCACTGGCCACCCTCTGCCACAGCTGGATAGGCCACAGAGATTCCTGACTCTCAGGCAACCAACTAGCCCATAGTCAAGATACAAATAATTATGGCTAATGCTGTTGCCACTGTTATTATTCTCATGTTCCAAATGACAAGAATGAGGATATTAAGGATCTAGGCCATCCAAGTCAGGGATAGCACATGCCTTTAATTCCAGAACTTGAGGTGGAGGCAGGAGGCTCTGTGACATAGTTAAGACCCTGTCTAAAAGAAAGACAGAAAGGGAAGAGAGAGAAATAGAGAGGGAGAGAGACAGAGAGAGAGAGTAAGAGAGCGAGGAACTAGAACTGGCCAGGTGAAGCTGCGACCTGGCTGGCCCTCCTCCTGCCTCACCATTGGCATTGACTGGTGACGCTTCTTGACTAACTGGACTGAGAATCCTGAAAGTATTCGTGCACGTCACCAGGGCTATGATTAGGATCTGAAGGACTAGAAGCAGGATGAAGGGGGGGCAGCAGTGATGGGGAGGGATGGGGCAGGACTGGGAGCTTTGTAGGGTTGAGAGGGTCCAGCATCGAAGGAGGCAGAGAGGAAGGAACACACGCAGGAGCAGGAAAGCATGATGGATGCTGCGGATGGATACTCAGAGCTCTTTGAGACATCAGAATGTCCTGGGGGACGGTGCTTAACAATGGGCACCCCCAGACTATGCTCTTGGACATCCTGATGTGAAAGGGAGTGGGGGGGGAGGGTCTTAGAAGACCCCAACACACCCAATCTCCAGGGACATAGTTTAGTGTTGATCTAGGCCCTAGCTACAACAATGGTTCTCAATCTATGAGTCATGACCCCAGGGTGTGTGTGTGTGTGTGGGGGGGGGTTTAAATAAGATATTTGACATTACAATTCCTAACACTAGCAAAATTGCAGTTATGAAGTAGCAACAAAATAATAAATCTTATGGTTGGGGGGTGTCATCAAAACATGAGGAACTGAACTCAAGGGTCAAAGGTTGAGAACCAACCACTGTCCTATAAGAAAGAGAGCAGGGGCTGGAGAGACGGCTCAGCAGTTAAGAGCACCGTCTGCTCTTCCAGAGGACCCGGGTTCGATTCCCAGCACCCACATGGCAGCTAACAACTGTCTGTAGTTTCAGTTCCAGACAAACACCAAGATAAATAAATAAAGTTTAAAAAAAAAAAAAAAAGAAAGAGAGCAGAGAGTGGTGGGCTGTAAGGATGGCACAGAGGGTGGGCTAGAGACCTCCCCTTCCATGCACGTACCATGTCTGGGTCATTCCAGTGTCCAGGACCTGCCACTGGCTGTAGTATGTCCTGGTGTTTCACGAACCAGTCCAGAATGGAGGTCACGCTCTTCCAGGAGTCCTGGATATCATCATAGTTACGCCAGAGATTGCAGATTTCGGTAATCAGAGTGTAGTTCACCTGGATGTTCAGAAAGGCAGGGGGCAGCACCGGTCACTCAGATACCCCAGGGGGCTGCTTAGCAGCTGGGGAAACTAGCAGGTGGAGGCTTGGGTGAGCTGCCATGTGGGTGCTGGGAATCGAACCCGGGTCCTCTGGAAGAGCAGACGGTGCTCTTAACCGCTGAGCCATCTCTCCAGCTCCCAGGGGGAGGCTTGGAATAAGGCAGAGAGTATGGGTTCTTGGGGTGTGTAGCCTGGGAAGGCAGCCCCATTTAGGGGCTGCCAGGCCTTCCCTCCATATATGGGGTGTGCCCACATTCCCCACCATGTGCCACGTAGATGATGTGCACTCTCATCTATCTCTTCAGTGACAGTGCTACCCACTAGCTTCCTTCAGGTTTGGAGGTCTGAGCCCTTCTGAGGCTCTGCCTGGTGGTCTCAGCAGCCTTCTGGGTCTTTTGGCCCACTGGGAACCATCCAGGATTCTGACCACTTCCTGAACACTGTGCCTGTGGCTTGCTTGCCTGCCTGCCTTGGATGCCAACCAACAACCTACCTGATTAGCTGGTTGAGGCCTCCTAATCAGGTAGGTTGTTGGTTGGCATCCAAGTTCAGTAACCCAGTCTCTAGATACTTACAAATGGTTGGCTAACTATGTTGAGGGCAACTCTGGCTACAGTGGCAGCCTGCCTTTGGCCTGGGAGGGGGAACTCATGGCAGACAGGTGCACAGAACGGCTTACCTTGGGGGGTAGGCCCCCTTCGTAGGCTGGCCAGCTACAAGAAAAGGCGATGGGACGGCCTGTGGCATTCAGGGCAGCAGCCATCTTGGGATACCCTGCAGAAACTCCAATTTGGTGATTGAGCCGGCACAGGGGACAAGCATAGGAAATGTTTATCTGTACATAAAGATTTACTTCCTGGGTGCCAAGCCTTAGGAGGTATCTACAGTGCCCTTGCATCTTTAGGGGGCCTGGGAGCTGCAGGGATGGGTGAAGGATTTGGGAAGACTTCTATTGCTGGGTGTGGGCAGACTGAGCACCACATGCTGGTCCGGCCAGGCATGAACTTACCCTCTGCCCGTTCTTTGGCAGTAGAGTAACAGCCATCCAGCTTCAGCATGTCCACCTTCCACTCCGCAAAGGTTTCGGCATCTAGTTCCACTTTGTCTAAAGTGGTGCCGGGGTAACCCATGCATGTCAACCTGCCCAAGTCTTCATAGATGCCTAGCTTCAGACCTAGGGAATGAGCCTGTGGGGGTTGGAGAGACACAGTGAAGTGAGACCCAACTTGTAGGCATATCTTGACAGAGCCCATTAAAACCTTCAGTGCCTCCTCAGATACCAACATGCCCACCCCCTCAATGTTGGATGTCTGCATGATTTTTGATGGTAACGAGAGCCTCGAGCAACAACAAGAAATAGCCCTCAGCTGCAGCTCTGTTCCGGACATCACCATGGCATTGTGATGATGGTGTACTAGAAACCAGAGGCCTTGAACCAGACCAACATTGCAATGAATGCTTGCTGGTAAAGCTGATTGGACAAAAGGATATGACACACCAAGACCCCCAGTGCCCACAAGGAAAATGAGGAGGTAGTGGCGAGGCAGAAATCAAAGATGATTTTCTTTCTTACCTAACACCCACAAAGCCCTGGGCTTGAGTCTCAAGCACTGCAGAAACTGTGCATAGTGGCATGCACCTAAAATCCCACAACATCAAACATTTTTGTTGATCTGAGACAGGGCCTCTCTATGTAGACCAGGCTAGCCTTGAACTTAACATAGATCTGCCTATCTCTGGAGCATAGATAGGATTGAAGGCATGCACCACCACACCCAGCTAGCACAGAAGTTTCTCCTCAGCTACAGAGTGTTGAAGGTCATCCTGGGCTACAAAAGACCACGTCCTAGAACCCTCAGTGGCTCCCACTGACCTAAAGCCCGGTCCCAGCTGGCTGGCTTCTGTCCAGCTGTAACCATTCTCCTCTAGCTGTCTTCTGCTCCAAAGGTCTCAATTCAACCTGATGCCTCCTTCAGGGGATTTTTTTTTTTTCTAAGATCTCTTTCTAGTTCTCACTTCCTTAAGCCAAAAGCAGGAATTCATTTTTTCAGTTTCCACCATCATACTGAATTCTCAATGGAGGCAGTGCTAATGAGCCCCAGGAAAGAAGAGGTGTGGCCTTCATACAAAGGGGGTATGAAGTCTCACTGGAGTGAGGCTCACATAGTCAGCCAGGAAGGCAATTCCATGAGGGAAGCGCTTGGCATCAGGCATCAGGCGGCCTTTGGCATCACGTCCACCAATCCAGCAGTCATCGATGTTGAGGTATACATAACCAAGGTCCCGCCATCCATCCTGGGCCAACCGGTCAGCCATCTCCATGAAGAGCTGTTCACTAGCAAGGGATAGAAAGATGCTGTCACTCAGTAGCCCAGGCTATCCTTCATTTCTGCTCTTTCCTCTGCTCTGAGTGTGAATTCTGGCTATGAAAATCTAGCAGAGTGGTGGTGGCACAGGCCTTTGATCCCAGCACTTGGGAGGCAGAGGCAGGCTCTATGAGTTCAGAAACCAGCATGGTCTACAAATGAGCTCCAGGACAGCCAGGGTTACAAAGAGAAGCCCTGTCTTGCAAAACCAAAAGAGGAAAAAAATAATCTTGCCTCTGCTATCAGCTGAGGACTAAAGCAGATAAGGAGAGTAAATGACCTCCCAGGATTGTGTCAGGGTGGAGTGGAAGGGGTGGTCTGGCCCCTAGGCCAAGAACCTGCAGGGACGCGGTCTGGCTTTTTATCTCCCAGGTCCACCTTCAGGTCCCTACCCATTGAGGCCCCATGTAGGTCACGGGGCTAGGGATCAGCCTGCAGTCTCCCTAGGCTTGGCAATTCTGACTTTGTCCTTTTTGCGGGTGAGTGTCCTCCATCCCGGACCACCATTTTGCTGCCCTAGCTATACAGATTTTGCTCACCTGATACAGTTCTTTGGGTCCTGGTCACAATCAATGTTACATCGGAAACGTTCCCAGGCCAGCCAGCCCATGGGTGGCGTTCGCATGAGCCCATTCTCCAGCATCAGGACCTGGGCCACCAGGGCCAATAAGAGCACTGAGGGAAAGGTGGACAGTGATTTGTATTTAAATGGCTCCCACAGCCTCTCACCCTAGTTATCACCCCTTCTTCCCTAGCTTTCTTAGTAACTACTTCACTCTGCACAGCCCAGTGAGAACCAAGACTACCCAGTTCAGTTAGAGTTAAGTCAGTCTGCGCCTGCAGTTGTGGAGAGGGAACGTGGGACATGGCAACATGTTCAAAAAGCTGGGTGACCCACTTGCTTTTGCCACAGGCTGGGAATCAACTGACTCCTGAAGTCATGTCCTTGATTATACGTGAGACCAGATCTTTCCTCTTCCTACACAGAAGCGGCAGTACACTATGGACAGACTCTAGGCTTCTGAGGCTTTGGGGCTCTTTGCTCTCCACCTCACAAAGCCTCAGAAGGACCTAAAGAGATTGGTCAGGATGGACTCATACCCAGCTGCTCACCTACACAAGCCCTTTCTTCTTGGACTTGAACTTACATGTAAGTTACTGTACCCGCTTTACAGGGCTGCTATATGGCAGGCTGGTACCCAGTAAGATAGGGCTTCTACACTGGAGCAGGACTGAGAAAGGAAGTGCCCTTCTCTGGAGAGGAAACAATCCCTGAAAGGGGAGCACACCCTCGCTTTTCCAGGACCAGTTCCAAGAAGAGAAGAGGAAGTGGTCTCCCCATATACCCACACCAAGAAAGAGAAATAAGTACCACACTTAGAAGAAGCCTGGAGCTTCCCACCCTACACACCTCCCCGAAAACCATCCCAGTAGGTGGTGGGTACCTGTCTTCTTCAACATTGCCTTGGAGTCAACTCACAGGACTCGACAGAATCTTCTCTGCTCTAATCAGCTTTATACGTTGAACTGCAGAAGAGAACACGTTAAATATCTCACCTGGCCTGGTGGCGCACGCCTTTAATCCCGGCACTGAAGGGTCAGAGGCAAGAGGATCTCTCTATGAGTTCAGGGCCAGCCTAGTCCACACAGAGAGTTTTAGGCCGGCCAGGGTAACTTAGGGAGTCTCAAAAAGGAGATGTTACGGCCGGGTGTTGAGGCGCACACCTCTGTATATAACCTTGTCTACTAAGTGAGTTTTAGGGCAGTTGTGGCACCAAGTCGCTTTCATTACTGTCACTCTTTTCCCAGCTATCACTTCCCAGAGTCTAGGACGTCGTCCTTTTGCCAGACTAGTGCCTGAAAGCTGTAGCGACTGGTTCTAGGAAGTCCAGGAAGAAGGAAGGCGATCATGTGAGGTCCGGGTTCTCGGTCTTGGCCCTCAAAGATCCCAGGTCGAGGGTCACCCTTGGTCCTTACCCTGCCGCTTGCTTGGTCCGCTGTGCGCTTAACCTCCGGAACCTCTAGCACCAGGCGCGAGTACCTTTAGCGACTAGAGAAGCCCGGCAGCCCGGGGCAACACTTCCGGGGCAACCAATCAGCATCCCCTAGCAACGCTATGCCCTCCCTCTATGCCAGAGCCCAACCTCCATAAGCTCCGCCCACTTGAGCTCCGCGTTCTGGGCGTTCCCCGCGCACTGGAGGCGCGGCCCCGAGTGAATCTGGCTGGTGTCCACCTCTGTGCTTCTCCCCAGAGGTCAGAGTGGCGGCTGGCACTGCTCGCGCTCAGTAAGTGGCAGTGCAGTGAATTTCTACAGAGGACGAAAGGAGACAGCTCAGTAACCTGGCCCTTAACCGTCCCCAAAACTGAAGAGGTTGGGTGGGATTTCAGCCCTCCAAAGGTTAGGAAGCTGTCCACTCCATCTGACACCCAAGGGATTGTTCGCCCATCCATTTCCCAAATTTATTCATTCATCCCATTATTTATTGAACATATGCTGGTGCCAAGAGCTTTTATTCTGAACGCCTTCACACATAATCGTCCCCTAACGGAATAGTGCCATCTTCCATATCTCAGGTAATGTCAAACCTAACTTCTCTGTGCCGCAGCCCAGTGCTCAGTACTTTCTACCTTCTCTGTCCCTCAGCTTTCCCATGTAATTCTCCATAAATCCTGTGCTCTCTACCTTCAAACTTAATCCCTCAACTGCAAGGCGGGGCTCTTATCACATCTTGTCTGGATGATTCACAGAAGCCCCTCAGCGACCTCCTCAGTAATCTAAGATTACTTTCCCACAGCAGCCGAGACAAATCTTGAAAACCCAGCTCCGTGGGCTGAAGAACTGGCTCAGTAGCTAAGAGCACTTGTTGCTCTTACAGAGGGCAGAGGTTCAGTGTTTAGGCTCAAATGATGGCTCAATAACCATTCCTGATCTAGGGGATCCAACACACTGTTCTGAACTCTTAGGCACCAGACTCGAACAAGGTACACACAAACTCTCACACATAAACTAATCCAGTCCAGCCCTGGTCACTCCTCTCTCAAGTCCATGTTTGTCTCTCTCTTAGTTTGCAGAAATGGCTTTCCTAAGCCTCACCCTCTACCTTTTGACCCTGCAGGCAGTCATCTTCATTGCTCTCTTTGTGGCTCTTCAAATACATCAGCCCTCAGGGGGCCTTTGGACTAGCAGCTCTGTCTATCTAGAATGCTGACACCCCTCATTTCCCTTAATTATTTGTCAAAGTGACAAATTATGACCATTCTATTTAAACCACAAGCTCCCTACCCTGAGAAACCCATGATCTATTTCCCAAGACGATTTTCACCTTCTAACATATTCACTCTAGAGGATACTATTAATGGAAGAAAAGTTAGTAAATTACAAAGATAACAAACACCCACCACACTCCACAAAAAACCATCCACCACAACTCAAAGCAGATGTAGGGTGCGCTTCTCTTTCTCTACATTGTGAGGTCAGGGAGGGGACCTCACGACTGAGACCTAAATGTTAAACTCTGAGGCTAATAGTGGGGGTAGGGTGAGAAGGAAGGGCCCTCTGGGCTTCAGAAACTGCAAAGCAGAGGTTGAGGTGGGAACCCACAAGCTCTTGGGGACAGGCATTTGAACATATTTGTCTCCAGGGCTTCTGAGAATCCTGCCATAGTGTTCTCCTGCAATCTTCTCTGCAAGATAGACAGACTCCAGGCAGAGCCTGGGGACCACAAGGGAATGGCAGAACTGTAATAGCTCATTTCTAGAGGCAGAGATGGGGCTGACCCAAGGACTTGGTTGAGAAACTCAGCGGGTTTTGCAGGCTCTGTAGAAGCTCGCCTTAGGAAGCGCCCTATCAGGTGATTTGTCTAGCTTGGCTCTGTCGGGGTGGGGTGGAACTGGATGGGCGTTAAGAGAAAACTTTTGGGGAGAAAAACACCCGAATTCTCCTTCGGTGGTTGGCTGGAGGCATGTGGGTAGCCTGAAGTTGGGCTCGGGGTTCGAGGCCACCCTTTACCGACAAGCTCTGTGATTCAGGCGGGTCCCCATCCTCTAGGGCCTCAGTTTCCCTTCGGTAGGCTTGCCGAGGCGACTTTACAGATCCCAAGGCCTGGTGGGTACTGGGCGGGGAGAGGCCAGGGAGGTAATACGAGCCTCTCGGGCGGGGTCTCCGGCTCCTGCGGCCACGTTCACGGCCGGGGCAGAGGCGCAGGATTCGGGACCGGGACGATCCCATCGCGCCAGACTCTGGAGGTGAGTGTGGGCTGGACGGGCTCCCGGGGGAGGTGACATGGAGGGCGTGGTTGTGGACGTGGCTGCGGAGTCCTGGCGGGATCCAGGAACCCAGGCACCGGCAGGGCCGTCCCAGGGAGAGGCCTCATCTCCAGGCGCTCAAGGGCTTGGTCCCTCGGTGGGGCCCGCGGAGGGCTGCGGCTATAACCGCCTTCCTCTATTTAGGGCCTGCTTGGAGCCCTTCCCCTGTTCCTGCATCCTGGTGGCAATTTCATCACTCACTGCTTGGTTAATTCATTATTTATTTAATTGTATTTGCTTACTGCGTGTCCCTTGTGCTGCAAAGTAGATTTCAGCAGGACGGGGACCTAGTTTGGTGTATTCGCACGGATTCAGCAAGCCTGCATAGTGCAGTGAAGCTTAGGCCACTCTAGACATCCTGCAGTTAGGGAGAGTGATATAAATAAAAGCATGGGTAGGGGGCAAAAAGGACGAAGCCAGAAATGGAGGACTGCTAGCCAGTTAGCTGATCTTAGGACAAGCCACTTTGGATACAGTAGCAATCAGGAGAGGTTTCTGCCACACTGTGGTAAGTAACAAAGTGCCAGAAGGGAAAGCCTTGGCTGGCACTTAACTGACCTACCTCGCCTCAGGGGGGCCATAGTTACAGTCAAGAGACAGTGGGCCAAGACACAGAGGGGAATTCAGTTGCCCCGGGGAATGAGTGGAACCATAAAACAGGGAGGCAGCGTTTCCTGAAAGAGGCTGCCCTTTCTCTGGGCCCTAAAGTTAGAACAACAGTTCCCACATTCTTTGAGAACTATTTTGCAGGTTTCCAGGGACCCATGTGACTGAGCTGTGTGGTTAGATAAGAGGCCACCCTGTCCTCCTAGGCTTTCTGATAAGACCACTTAGAAGACATGAGGCCATGTGCTTCTTCTGCTTCATTATATGACCCTTGCTGGTTCAGCTGCCCTGTAGGAGCCTGCCTTGGAGCAACAGAATTTGGTGGGTATGTCTTCAGTGACCCCAGTGCCACTGGAGTTTACAGAGCAGGCCCCCTTTGACATTTCACTGGCTGGTTCTTCCATAGCCTCCACGTGGCTCTGGAATCACATTCTTATTAAGGTGGGCTGGTAGTAGCCCAGGAAGGTCATGGGATCCCTGAACTTGGCAATGGGCCTGCAGGTCCCAAGACGGGGGAGGTGGAGACAGTTGGATCAGCTCAAGAGCATCCTTGGATACAAGTGAGTTAGAGAGCAGCCTGGGCTACCTGAGATCCTGTCTTTAAAAAACAAACAAACAAAAAGCCGCCATTTCAATGTCCTGCCATTTCTTGTTCTCTTGATAAAATTATTGTCTTTTCTGTTACAGTGTTTTGATATCCAGTTTGAGTGTGTGTCACCCTTACATGACCTTTGAGATGAACGGCAAGGAATACTAGTCAGTCTGTTTCACAGATGAAGTCTTATATCTGCAAGGACCCAGTAGGTACCAACAGGATTGGGTTGCAGGTCTTTTGAGCGTGGGTCCTTCCTCCAGGCGCGACCATTCTCTACCCGTGCTTTCTTGTGGGAGCCATGAAGCTGAACAAGAGGAGTGTGGCCCACTATGCTCTGAGTGATTCTCCAGCTGACCACACCGGCTTCCTTCGTACTTGGGGAGGACCAGGCACCCCACCTACTTCTGGGGTCGCTGGCCGAAGATACTGGTTTGTTCTCAAGGGCAATCTGCTATTCTCTTTCGAGAGTAGAGAAAGCCGGGCCCCTCTGAGCTTGGTGGTATTGGAGGGCTGCACGGTGGAGTTGGCTGAGGCTCCTGTGCCTGAGGAATTTGCCTTCGCTGTTTGCTTTGATGCCCCAGGAGTGCGCCCGCTCCTGCTTGCAGCAGATGGCCAGGATGCCCAGGAGGCCTGGGTGAAGGCATTGTCCCGAGCCAGCTTTGGCTACATGCGACTCGTGGTACGGGAACTGGAGAGCCAGTTACAGGATGCCCGTCAGAGCCTGGCCTTGCATGGCTGTGTGTCCCGGAAGTCTGTTGCCAACTGCAGTAAGCCTCAGGCTCCTGACCGACGAGCTCCAGGCACTGAGAATGACTACTTTCTCCCCAGGAATAGAAATTCCACTGGTTCTGTGGAAGAAAGGAGGAGCAAGCCAATAGGTCGGGATTTGACTGAGTGGGAGTTACAGGGTCCTGCTTGCCTTCTTCTCAGTAAGGGACAGAGCCCCGTGTCCCCTGAGACCTCCTGTTTCTCTACGCTGCATGACTGGTATGGGAAGGAGATCATGGAGCTGAGGAGAGGGTGGCAGCAGAGAGCCAAGGGGAGCCAGCCAGAGAGCAAGCAACAAAATAGCCCCTGAGCCAGGGCTCTTTGAGCTGTGGCCCTGTCCTGCTGGTCGGGATGCCAGGGTCAGTACTTCAGGAGCTAAATGTTTACTCATTTCCCAGATTGCTCTGCGTGTGTGTGTGTGTGTGTGTGTGTGTGTGTGTGTGTGTGTGTGTGTATGTGTGTGTGTGTCCCTCCTGATCTGTAGACTTTCTACAGTGCCTGAAGTGAACTGAGGAATTCATGACTTCCTATTTTCTGAGGCCTAGAAAAGCCAGGTGGCTGATGGGAACATAATAGAATGCAGGAAGGGGGCTGTGCTCACCACCCCCCCTGCAGGACACTCTAGCCATAATTTCTAACACAAGAAGTCTTGGGTATCTAAATGCCAGATGTGACCAAATAAGTGGCCTGAGGACCAACATTGACGTGGTTTGGGCAGGGCTCTCTGTAGGAGAGGTCCTTCAGATGCTAAAGGGGGATTTCTTTTCCCCCTGGACACTTTGTCAATGTACAGTGTGGACATTGCCCTGGGAGAGGCAGGCAGCCTTTATACAGGAGCAACCAACCCTTCCTGATCTGTCGTCCACAGGACCCTGTCACCTATCCCTTGTTTCCTAAGGCTTGTCTGCCAAGAACCCTCACAGCTATTCCCCTGTATCATGCCAAGTATCCTTTTCCTCTGTTCTAAAAGGACAAATGGCTGGGTCTATAGAGCCACAAGCCAGGCTTGTCTGTGCCCTTTATATAGGTGCAGTGATAGTGACTGTGGGAAAATTGAGGCTTGTTAGAGCTATACCCTCTGTCCAAACAAAATCTGCCATGTCCTGACCTCCCTTCTTTCCCTATTTGGGGCCTTGGGGCAGCCTGACCAAAATCCATCCAGGCCTGAAGGCCTCCAGGAGACTGAGTTTCATGGTTAGGGTTAGGGCCACTTCCTGTGATGGCAGCTATGTTTCTCAGGCTTGCTTGGAGCATCATAGCCAAGTGTCCTTGATTGTACACACAGGTACTATGCCTTTGCTAGCTTTATTGGTACAATAGTTAGTGTTCAATCTTTAAATAGTTGGTTTTGGAGATCAGGTCTCACTTTATAGCCCATACAGGCCTGGAACTCATTCTTAGCTTTGTAGGTGCTAGGATTATGGATATGAGCCACCATGCTCAACTTGCTTTTGTTTGTTTTGAAGCAGGACCTGGTGCAGGGGCAGGCCTGCCAGCCCAGCCCCTTGTCTTAGCACCTCTGGCTTTAGTCTTTTGTTTTATTTTGTCTTGTTTTCCTTATAATGAGAACTGTAAAGTTTGCAGGGTGTGGTAGTAGAGGAGATCTGGATGGAGTTCAAGGGCACATCCTTGACTACACAGTGGGTTTTTGTCTAGACTGGGCTACGCTTGAGACCCTCTCACAGAATTATTCATTTTAGTTACTATAATCTGTATTTACAAATGACGAATCAGGAGTTAGAGCTGCGAAGCTGGTGTCCGAGGCTAGCAACTGAATGAGTTCAGGAACCCGACTCGCTGGTACAACCTCCACCAGGACAATTAATTCTATTGTTTGCTTGCTATCTAGCCTACAGCACCTGGCTGAATGTTCACAGATACTATGGGCGCTTGTCAACTTTATATTGTTTTTTTTTTATAATTCAAATACCAAGTAAAGATTTTCATTACACACTTCGGTTCCTTAATTAATTCAAGTCTTTAGGATGTGAAGGTTACTACCACCTTTACCTAGGGCGCTCCAGACGGACGACCCCGCCCTCCGCAGCCCAGGAGGGGCGTGGATGTCCTCCTGACGTCACCACGTCGTGCGGGCTCCAAGGGCTTTCCCACCGCTCCGGGAACGTAGGCACTGCGCAGGCGTGAGACCTGGGCTTCCCGTGTGCGTCGAGAATCTCGCGAGGCTCGGAGGCGGGGTTTTATTTTTTTGCGGAAAGGGCTGCACTGGATGTTCGGGGTGTGGGTCCCTGCGAGGGGCGGAGCTGGCCATGGCGTCCTCGGCTGCTTGCCGGCTAGCCTGGATAGCAGTCCGACCAGGGGCTCTG
>PVIH01008588.1:50659-89687 GCA_004025045.1 Sigmodon hispidus
GTGTGTGTGTGTGTGTGTGTATGTGTGTATGTGTGTATGTGTGTGTGTGTGTGTGTAGCCTGTGCTGATTGACAGGTGTAGAGGCCAATCACGGTATTGGCATTGACTGCCGTAGTTGTGGACCTAGGGGCACCATTTGCACAGTAGGGCTGCTGACTTTGACAGGTGGAGGGAAATGCTTGCATAAAGTTGGGCTGCTGGACATAAGCTGGAAGGCAGAGGCGGGACGTTGCACTGTCTTACCTTGGGGAGGGACTCGCAATGACCCATCCTCTAGGGCTAGAGGAAGAGCTTTATATCGGTTTATACAAGCCATGCAATCTCTGTCTCAGAGGTGATGGGATAGACCAATCCTGAAGAAGTGAGAAGGAAATGCGGAAGCGATATGTTTAGTAAAAGAAGAGATGAAGGAAAAAGGATAAGGGGACAGGGAACAGGCCTTTTTATCCCGGGGAGTGTGCAGGAAATCTTGCAAGGCTGTTTTTGCAGATGAATCAGGGCACAGCAGGTGTCCGAAGCTGCTAGCAGAGTGTTAGGTCTTGACGTCAGGGATCATGTCCTGTTTTTTCCACCCCTGAACCCTGTCACAGCCCTCAGTGCCCCTAAGGAAAATGGAAAGTCTCTTATACCAAAGGCTGCTTTTGGACTGCAGGGCTGTGTAGAATTGAACGGAAACGAAATTTTTTAGAGGTAGTCTGACCTGTACTAACAGTTGACCAAAGTCAGGGTTCACAGCAAAAAGCAGGAAGGTGCAGCTGCTTCATAAAAAGACACAGCCAGAGAAACCAGGACGCAAAACCTAGTGAAATGTCCCCTGCTTACCTCCAGTCCATACTGTCTTTTCATGTTTTTAAAGTGTAATGTGATACAGATTCTCAGGCAGCAGGAACCCTGGAGGTAGTTAAAAGATAACTGTATGGAAGATTCCTTGCACATCTCTTTGTAACTCGTTTCTTCAATGTGTGGTGTTTTGCCTGCATGTGTGTCTGTGCAGCACTTAAGTACCAGATGTCCACAGAAGCCAGAAGAGGATGTGGTGTTCCATGGGACTGGGGTTACTTGCTTCTGAGAGTCCCTGTGGTGTTGAGAATCAAACCTAGATCCTCTGGAAAAACAGCCAGTGCTTAACCACTGAGCCATCTGTCCAGCCCCTGAAACTCACTTTTGTGTGAAGTAGTCACAGTCTGGCCATGCTAGTCCATCCACCCAGTTGTTGATGGTTTTTGCAAGGCATTAGTTGGTTGTGCCTTTTAGTTGCTTATTTTCCTTAGTCTAGCTTAATGTTTTTCTTTCTGGTATCTATTTTGATGGCCACAAAGCTCACATTGTCCCTTTGTTGCTATGAGCTTTTCCAAAGACTTTAGAAGAAATCAGTTGGTGTCTGGATCTGGGGTCATTGGAGGAAATGCCCCTGAGGACCAGGGCCTGAGATGCAGCCACTGGGCTCCAGCACTTACAGCATCTCTCTCTCTGCAGATGTCCTTTGGTCTTCTTCGTGTGTTCTCCATTGTGATCCCCTTTCTCTATGTTGGGACACTTATTAGCAAGAACTTTGCTGCTCTACTTGAGGAGCATGACATTTTTGTTCCAGAGGATGACGACGATGACGATTAACTGGTAAGACCTGCCTTTTTGGACCTGATTGGACAGGAACAGGAAATAGGTGGAGCATCTGAGCCGTGATGTAGTCTGGCTTGCAGCAGCATTTGAACGCTCAGGGCAGAAGACTCTGAGTTCACCCACTTGAGACTTTTTGTCTTTCTCCTATATTGATGGGGGTAACTTGACCAACAGATTCAGTTATTCTTACAGCTAGGTTAAGGTCCTAGCTAGCCTTTCAGGTGTCCTTGATATACCTTCATTCAGTCAACCAACGTTTTCTTGATTTAATATGCTTTATACTTTATACAGTTATACAAGTTACATAATCTCTGCCTCAGAGATGAAGGGGTAAAGCAGTAAATCATAAGGAAGGTAAAGGGAATGTAGATGTAAGATACAAGTAAAAAGGGAATATGGGAAAGGGGGGGGATGCAGAGCTGGACTTTCAGCCCTGAGAACTATGCAGGGAATCTTGCAATAGGAGTTTTGCAAATAAATCAGGACAGAGCTGTGAAATTGGTGTCTGAGGCTGACAGCAAAGTTAGGTCTTGGCATCCAGGGTTTTTGACAAAGTTAGTGAGACCAACAGCTTCATACTGAAATTTAGAAACTAGCAAGGCGTTGGGAGAGATGGCTCAGCCGTTAGCCCTTGCAGAGGACCCAGGTTCTATTCCCAGCATTCACTTTGGGCAGCTCCTAACCACCTCTGACTCCAGCTCCAAGGGATCCAGCACCGTCTTCTGGCCTCTGGTACCCATGAATATGTACATGGCAAATACATAGAAAAATAGAAGTAATTTTTTAAAAGGCAACTAGTTAGGTTGTTCGTTTGAGATAGCTCACTATGTAGCTTTGGCTGTCCTACATCTCACTATATAGACCAGGTTGGCTTCAAGCTCAGAGACTGGCTTGCCTGAGTGCTAGGATTAGAGATGTGCACCCTGTTAGCGCCTTCAGTTCTTATGTGCCCTAGCCTAGCCAGTGTCCTGCTCAGGAACCCCTGCTGTAGGGCTCCCAGTGCCCCTCCATTCAGCTTTCCTGTGCTGTAATGTATGCTGCATGCTAGACTATCACAGGCAAGGACACTCCTGCCTTTCTGCCTGGCAGTCTTGTTGTGATCTGGTCATACCTCCTCAGCCATTTTTATCTTCATAGTCCCAACCATAGGAAGAAGTAACCTTGAGAGGACCATGCCTTCTGTGGTCATCCCAGAGTGGGCTCTCTGCAGGAGCCATCATTTACTGTTATTTTAACATTCACTTATGTGCCTATGCGTATGAATACAGTACTCATGGAGGCCAGGAAGGAGACTGTTAGATAGATCCCTTGGAGATGGAGTTCTAGCACATACTGAACTCAGTATGTGTAGTGATTGGCTGAGCCATTTTTTCAGCCCCAGGGTCATTTCTGGAGTAACCCTCATTCTTGCCCATCTCCAAGTACTGGCCCATTGTTCTACTCTGTCTTAACTGCACCTAGTCTTCGTTGTGTTTGCTAATTCTCCCTTATTTGAAAGGGACTGTTGCTAAAGCCTAATGTGGTATCCTGAGCTTTTGTGATCCCAGTATCCAAGTGCTCAAGGGCAGCCTGGGTAACAGGAGAAAGCAGAAGAGAAAATGCCCCAGGTCTAGTCGCACACACCAGAAACCCCAGCACTGGAAAGTGGAAGCAGGAACAAGTTCAAGATCATCCTTGGCTACAGTGCTTTTGAGCCTACTCTGGGCTACATGAGACTGTCTGTTGTTAAAGTGACTGATGCTTGTCTCTCTTACAGGGCACAGAGGAGTCCAGGAAGGAGAAAGCACTAATAGGGTGGCATGCTCAGTTTCTTCCCTATTGTCAGAAGGATCAGGGAAAGTCCTCAGCCTCACCTCCTCGTGGTTGGGACATCCCAGAACCCTGTGCTTTGGGAGGTCCCCTCAAATGTGCTGTCCACGGAGCACTGGAAATAACAAGCCAGCAAACTATGAATAATGTAATAAACATGAGCTGTGTATGACTGAAAGGCTGTTCTCGTTTCTTAATCCCAGCAGGCTCAGTTGCACTCTGTCATCTCTTGTGTATCAGAAGCATCTTATTAACAGCCAGGATATCCCGGCTGTTACACATCAAGGGGGACGGGGAACTTCTTTGTTCTGATCATTTCTAATTGTGTGTGCCCGTAGAGGGCAAAGGCACATGACCCTCTAGGAGCTGGAGTTGAGAGATTATGACGTGTATCACATGGGTGCTGCGAACCAACTCTGGTCCCAGCAGCAGGTGCTCTTAACCCCTGAGCCATTGTTCTAGCACTTACCCTGAGTTTTTTTTTAATGTCTCAGCAGAGGCTTCCCTCAAAGCCACTTAGGCTAACTGCAGCCTTAAGCCTGGAGAGGTTATCACGTGCTAAACATGTGGAACTCACTCTGTAGACCAGGCTTATTACACAAATTCTAATTGGTCTCATAATAAAAATCCGGAGCCAGATATTGAGGAAAAGCTGAAAGATCCAAGATACAGAGAAACGAGCCCTGGCCACTTTTCACTTGGTCAATTCCTCACCATCCCTCAGCCTGAATGCCTCTCAGTCCTCAGCCTGAATGCCTGAGAAGGGCTGAATTCCTGCTTCTTTCTCCACCCAGCTCTCACTTCCCTGTTCAACTTTCCTAGTGTGTGCCACCACCACCTGGCTGTTTGACCTTGAACTCACATGGATCTTTGCCTTCTGTTCTCTGAGAGCAAAGGCCTGGGTCACCTCTGTGACCTTCTTGGCTAAATCTGTGTGTGGCTTGGCTGTCCTCTGACTTTCAGGCAAACCATTAAATATCAATATATCACCACCCAGGCTGGCCTTGAACTCAGAGATCTCCTTGTCTCAGCCTCCCCAGTGCTGGGATTGAAGGTGTTTCATCATTGCCCTGCTTTTTGCTTCTTAATAGAATATTTTGTAAAACTTGGGTTCCTGGGGGCAAGGATCCATGCATGGTGCTCATTCAGTTTATCTAAAGATTATGAGTACCTTTCTCCAACATTCAGGTCTGTCCAGGGAAGGAGGCAGAAGCAAGAATATTGGTAGTTCAAGGTCATCTATAGAGTGAGTATGGGGCTATCCTTGGCTACATAAGATCCTGTTTGAAAAAAAATGTGCAGAGGTAGTAGGATGATGCTGTCCTCTGTTTTCATTGAATGGTTGTGTCCCTGTACAGTGAGTAGGAAGTTAATTTCATTTTAAGGACCAGTGCTTCTAAGTAGGTCTAGGCCTTTTTCCAGAGGAAAATAGATTATCATGTCAGTCCTACTGCTGTCCCCAGTGTGGACTCTGTTCCCTCTGAGACAGATAAGAAGCCTTATCCTTCCTGCTTCCCCAGGCAAGGATCTGATAGAGCTAACAGCAAGCACCACCAAGTCAGGAAGAGGGAAAAGACATACATGTACACTAAGGCCAGAAGTGAGAGACCACAGGAAATGGGTTCACCAGCGCAAGTTTATCACAAAGCAACCATCAAATAATGAGTTTATTTGTACTCTAGAATAATTAAATATTAACATGCATCTTCTTCCCATTGGGTGACCTCATGGGTCATGGCCAGCATAGAACTTGGACAGGAAGTCTTTTGGCCTTGGTGTTTCTGTTTCATGGAAAAACCGCATAATGTGTGTCCGCTGCTTCCACACGTGGATGGTTTCCTGGAGCTCCATCTTTCCCTGTGCATGTGAAGGGAAGGTAGTCAGTTCACGCTATCGGATGAGTACAACACTGACGTTCAGTACTCTGTCTGCCATGGACTTACTAGTGACCTTGGGTGAGTAACTCTTCTAAGGTACTACTGACTGGCCTGGGAAACACAGCCACAAATGACCTCACTTGACACAATTGACCCAAGGCCATCCTGCCTTCCTCTTCTGGTGAGACAGCAACTTCCAGGGGTGGCATCCTTTTTGCTTCCCATTGGTAAAGCTACATATTGTAAGACCGGCGTGGATTTTTCCTGTTAGCAATTTCACAAGCTTATTTGAGGGCTGAGGCAAGAAGCTCTGATTCCAGCCCAGGCTACAGTGTGAGTGTCTCAAAAGTAGAGGCCTCTATGCCTTTAATTCTGGTACTTGTGAGGCAGAGGAAGGTGGATCTCAGGACCAGCCAGAGACCCTGGCTTTAAAAATAAACGGTGACCTCCAGTTGAACTAGGAAACAGCAACAGCTGCTAAATGCTGTTAACAACAGTCTTTTTTTTTTTTTTTTTTTTTTTTTTTTTGAGCAAGGGGTGTGTGTGTGTGTGTGTTCAAGACAGGGTTTCTCTGTGTAGCCTTGGCTGTCCTGGAACTCACTTTGTAGACCAGGTTGGTCTCAAATTCAGAGATCCCCCTGCTAGGATTAAAGGAGTACACCACCATTGCCCAGCAGCAGCTGGTTTTCATGGATGCAGTATTCACTTGAAGACTCAGAAGCACGAGACAGGCTGGCAGATGTTTTAAGTTCATCGAAAGGGTCAGTTACCTTAATAACAAGGAGATCAACCACTCTGGGGTCTGTGACATGGGCATTCTTCATGAACATCTCTCGGACTTTATCCCGTCCCTGTTTCACGGTGATGTCCAGCTGGAATAAGTGCACTAAAGAGAAAACATGATGATTATGTAGAAATTAGACCATTTAAACATGGTTTTAGATGCTTGTAGCAGTGGATGTTCACTGAACATGTGCAAGTGGCTCCCACATAGCCCAACCCTCAGCCTGGACACAGGTCATACTAAGTTGCCCAGACTGGAGCTCAATCCTCTTGACTCCAGAGAAACTGGGAGTACAGATGCCCATGTGCTTTTTGTGTGTGGGAGGGGGCTGGGATGGAATCTAGGGCCTTTCATATGTTAGGCAAGATACATCACTGAGGAACATGCGTACCATATTATTTTGATATGGAATAAGATGCCAGAGTTGAAATGTATGTAAAATTATGTAGTGCAGTTGTAAGTGCTACATGAATTTGAGAGTTGAGGGGTACTGCTAAGGGTATGTGCAGGGAGGGAAGACTTTATCAAATAATTAGACTATATGGAAGGAGAGACTTGAGCTTCAGGTCTCTAGGCCTTAGCTGTGATTGAGACAGTCATCTATGACTGCAAACAAGACACTCAGCTCTGCCATACACTGCGGCCAACATGGAGCCATGAGCTCCTCCACCCTCCGCCCCCAGTATAATGGACTAAAAAGGCCCTTAAAAGGGGTGGAGGTGGCTTGAAGGTGGCACAGCACTTAGGAGCACATACTACTTTTCCAGAGGACCTGAGTTCCAATTCTCAACACCCATGCCAGGCAACCCAAAAACTTCAGCTTCAGGGGATCCATGCCTCTGCTAGCACTTGTATTTACCTGTCCCCAATCACACACATACATACACAATTTAAAAGTAATAAAATATATTTTAAAAGTCACAATATTTAGCAATCCATTACTGTCAGTGTCTAAACAGTGGCAGAAACTCGGTAACTGAACTTACTTTGGAAACAGGTTGTAAACTGGACTTAGTGAGTGGTAACATGCCCGTAAACCCAGACTACATATAAGTTGTAGGTTAACCCAGGCCTATACAGTACCATGGATGCACAAATAGGTTTCAGGTTTTAGCCACTTTCATCCCCTGCCATGAGGCCTTTAGCAGATTTACTAATGTCATCAAGGATACCAAAGGACTGTATAGTGTTAGATGGAAGGCAGGGTGAGCGAAGCATACAAGGCTAAGAGAATATCAAGGGTTTACAGACAGGGTTAAGGACATCAGTTTATCAGTTAATGATGCCACCTTGTGCTTCGGCCATTCTGTGACATGTCCACCCTGATCTATAGAACTACTGCAACCAACAGTGGCACATGCCTGCAATTGCAGCACTGGGAATTCAGGCTAATGGAGCAAAGGTGTGGTGGTACAGAGGCAGATGATCACTATGAGTTTAAGGCCTGCCTGGTCTACATAGCAAGTTCAGGCCAGCCAAGGCCACAAAGTGAGACTCTGTCTCAACACACACACACACACACACACACACACACACACACACACACACACACACACACAAAGGGCAATATCTCCTAAACATCACAATAAACTCCGAAAAACATTAATTAATTAGGGTTATGCTGTGTTTAAATCAAGTTGAGTCTTTCATTATACTCAAATTTAGTGATCATAGAAATAATGGTAAAACGTCTAATTTAGGTTCTCAGAGAGCTGGTCAGTATTCACATAAGGCTTTCAGGGACTATGAGATGACAAGAACACTAGACAAATGGAAACTGAAACAGAACCTGAAATTTAGAATCATATTACCTGCAACAAACCTAGAAAAGACTAAAGTGCTCTATGCCAATCTCAAGTAAACATAGGCTGGATTTTTTTCTCTCCAGTCTGTTCTAAATCGTATGAGAAATCCATTCCCCCAGTGCCTTCCCCAAGTTTTTGTCCGTTACTATAGTAACCTATTTAGTACACTAACTCCCTGAAGAAGACAGTATTAAGCCTATTTTACAGATGAGCACACAGCACAAATGGACAATCTTATCCAAGGTCAGATTGCTAAGAACCTGAGGAAATGCTGCTATCTCTCAGCAGCTCTGAGGTGTGCCTTGGTGCTGTCTGTCACTCACTGGAAAATGCCTTCCCCCTCAGATCAGCTGTGATGGTCCAAGTTAAACATACGTCTACTCAACAGCAAAAGACGTCCCTGACATCTGAACTCTCATCTCCTTTTAAAACTCACTACAGTGACAGATTGAGGGAGATATCAAGAAAACAGTCTGCATTCACGGGCAACAAGAAGATTAGATTCCCGCCATCTAAGGGGAAAGAGGTGCTCTATAGTAGTAGAGATTAGACCTCCAAATATTAGCGCAAGCTGAGTTAGCAAAGCTGGGGAGACTGGAGAGGTCATTTCGCCTGGAGGCTTCCAAAGTACCAGGAAGCCACTGGATGACCTTGGCCAAGTCGTTTCCCTGCTATGGTCCGGTTTATTTTCCAGAACAGGGAGAATGGATAACTCCAAGTCTTTCGCCAGTTTGGTTACAAAATCCAATAGGCATCGGGAACATCTCCTGGAACTGTAGATGGACCCTGGCTTCCCGAAGCTCCCGGGGACCCCGGACCCGTCAATTCGTCTCCCTCCCAGGGGCTTAGTAAGAAATACAGCAACAAAAGCGACCAGATCGCTCGGAAGCTCTGTCCCGGTGCAGGGCACTTCTGCCCCATCCATGACCCTCTTCCCCCGGTGACCTCAGCTCGGCCGTGGGACCGTGGGCAGATGCCTCAGGGCCCTGGATGCACCCCTGCCTCTCACCGGTGTTCGGCACCTCTCGATACCAAGCACGGTAGAGCTCGCGCACCCTCCGCTTGGCCTCGTTCAGGTCGCGACTGAAAATCGGCTTCACCGAGGTGCTGGCGGCTGCAGCAGCCTGCCGCAGGCCGCTGGCTGCCATCTTACCCAGGAGGCCCGCCCCCTCAGCACCGCGCATGCGCCGAGACGCGAAGCCACGCCTTCTGCGGTAGCGGATTGGCTGGCCGGGGGCGCTCGGATTGGCTGGATGGGACGTTCAATGGTGGCGCTGAAGGTCTCACGGAGCCGCCAGGGGGCGCAGCGTCCAGGCTTCAGTGCACGGTGAGATGCGCGACGCCGGTGCCTTCTCAAAAGTTTGTTTTCTGCAGACTTCGGAGGAGACTGCTAAGACAGATCAGGGCGCCAGGCAGCTATGACGATCTTTCCGCAGTGACAGTATATACTGACAGTATATACAGCATATATTGTGTATGTGCTTCTGAAAAACCTTTTTCTTCCAGACATGATGTAGATAGCAAAAGCGCCATCTGGCTTGAACTTTTTGGCGTTTCTCAGCCCCCGGAAGCAGATTATAGTAATAGTTCCATATTTATTCATTTATTTTTAAAATTTACTTATTGTCACTGCTTTTCATTGTTGCCTGATTGGAACGCGCAGCTGGCCTCGGAATTTGCAGTGATTTCTCTGTCTCTGCACTTGTCTTTTTTTTTTTTTTTTTTTTTTTGAAATAATGTCTATGGACGTTTTGTATGCTTGTATGTCTGTGCACTACCCCACAGAGGCTAGAAGAAGGTGATGGATTCCCGTTGAACTGAGGGTTGTGAGATACGTTGTAAAGCTGGGAATTGGACCCAGATCCTCTGGAAGAGAGTAGCCAGTGTGCTTAACTGCTGAACCAACTCTCCAGACCCTGTGATTGTGTTTTTGAGACAGGAACCCCGGGTTGGCTTACACGTGTGATCCCAGGGATTGATTCAGATTATCGAGCTTGGTGGCAAATACCTTTACTGCCGGTCTGTATTTGTATATTTTAATGGGTATACAATTCCTGTATACAGGAACTGGAAGAGTTAGTCATCAGATCACTTGTTATGTGTCTCAGTTAGGGGTTATGTTGCTGCAGTGAAACACGGTGATCAAAAAAGCAAGTTAGGGAGGAAAGGGTTTCAACTTACACTTCCACATTGCTGTTCATCACCAAAGGAAGTCAGGACAGGAACTTACATTAAGCAAGGCAGGAATCTGGAGTCAGAAGCTGATGCAGAAGCCATGGAGGAGTGTTGCTAACTGGCTGGCACAGCCTGATTTCTTACAGAATCCAGGACCACCAGTCCTTAGAAATGGCCACATACAATGGGCTGGGCCCTTTCCCATTGATCACTAAGTTTAAAAATGCCTTAGGTGGACAGGCTGTAAAATAAATAATGAATTTTAAAAATGCCTTACAAGTGGATCTTATGGAGGTATTTTCTCAATTGAGGCTCCTTCTTCTCTGGTGACTTTAGCTTGTATCAAGTGGACATAAAACCAGCTGGTACACTATGCAAGCGAGAGGATCTGATTTCAAACCCAGAACCCAGTGTAAAATGCTGGAAATGCTGGTCTTCAGGGGAATATGGAGACAGGTAGATCCGTGAGGTTTGATTGTCATTCAGTGTAGCCTAATCAGGAAGTCTCAGGTCCCAGTGAGAGACCCTGTCACCAAAGAAAGGTAGATGGCTCCTGAAAAAAGGTGGATGGCTGCTAAGGAAGGACATAGAGATTGGCCTTTGCTTTCATGCATACCCTCATATACACAAACATATACACAATGTATAGTAATGCTCTATATACAGAACTATAATTCTATGCTATATAAGAGACCTGAAGAATTACTGCCTAATGACATTCTAATATAGTAGCCAAACCATATGTTATGGATATCTTTGTGGTGATGTAAACAGGCTTACAGTATTTCCACTCAAAGAACAACATGACCAGCTCTGCTCAGCACACAATGTTTAATAATTATTGCTTTGTGTATTCACTACTTGTCCTAGTCATTCTTCTATTGCTATGACGACACCATGACCAAGGCGACCTATAAAGGAAAACATGTAATTGGTGGCTTACATGCAGATTCAGGGGCTTAGTTCATGACCATCATGGCAGGGAGCATGGCAGCAGGCAGGCATGATGCTGAAGCAATAGCTTGGAGACAGAGAGACTGGGCCTAGCCTGGGACTTTGAAACCTCCAAGTCCACCTCTAGTGATACATCTTCTCCAACAAGGACCACATCTACTCCAACAAGGCCACACCTCCTAAGTTTTCCCAGAATGGTTCTACTAACTAGGGGTCTAGCATTCAAATACATAAGCCTATGGATCCAGCTCAGCACATTACTGATGATTTTTGTTTTATGACTTTTTTTTTTCTTCCTTTATTTTTAACCTGGCTAACCTGGAACTTTCTGTATAGTCTTGTGTTGGATGGTTCACAAACCACCGTAACCCAGCTTTAGCTCTAGGGGATCTAAGAACCCTTTCCTGGTCCCTGTTCAGCATCTGAGTACATGTGCTCCCTCTACACACACATGCACACACATACACAAATAAAAAACAATCTTTAAAATTTACCAAGTCTTTGCTTACTTCAGCAGCATAAAAAGTAAAACTGGAATGATATAGAGAAGTTTGGCATGGTCCTTGCACACAAATTCCTGAAGCATTTTGTCTTTTTACATAAGTGATCCCCAAAATTATAAAGGATAATCATGCTGTAATACACAGACCCAGAGAGACTAAATAACAAAGAAATCTCAAGGGAGAAATACCGTGGGAGGAGAGAATAGAACAGATTTCAAGAGTGGACTGGGGGCCGGTGGGTATTTGAACAGGAGGGATCAGGCTAGGGGGTGGAGGGAGAGAATATTGGGAGAAACGACTGCAATTAGGGGACATTTCAACGGTGTCATAGAAACCTAGTGCCATGGAAACTCCCAGGAATCTATGAGGCTGACCCTATGAAAGACTCCTAGTAATGGGGGACACGGAGCCTATATTGGTCATCTTCTATAACCCAGCAAGGCTTCCATTGGAGGGATTGGGACATCAACTCAGCCACAAAACCTTCCACCTACAATTTGTCCTGCCTGCAAGACGGGCTGGGTGTAAAGGTTTCACAACACTTGTGGAAATGGCCAACCAATGACTGGTACAACTTGTGACTCATGCCACAAGTGGGAGCCCATGCTTAACACTGGAGGGCAAGAACCAGAGTCTTGGATAGCCCAGATACCTAGGATAGAAAGGAACACAACCAGCAAAGTACATACATACTTATATACGTATCAATAAAATGATTCCTAATGATACTCTACTCTGCTTGTAAGACTAGAGCCTGGCATAATTTTCATCAGAGAGGTTTCACCCAGCAGCTGATGGAAGCAGATGCAGAGACCCACAGTCAAACTTTTATTAGGTGGATCTCAGGGAATCCTGAAGAAGAGCGCAAGGAAGGATTGTAGAAGCAAGAGTGGTCAAGGACACAACAGGAAAACAACCCGCAGAGAAACTAACCAGGGCTCGTAGCGGCTCACAGAGACTGAACCAACAAGCAGGGAGCCTGCATGGGTCTGACCTAGGTCCTCCGCATATATGGTATGGTTGTGTAGTTTGGTGTTCTTGTGTGACTGCTAACAGTGGGAATGGGGCCTGATTTTGAGTCTTTTGCCTGCTTCTAGGACCCTTTTCCTCCTACTGGGTTGCCTCATTCAGCCTTAATATAAGGTTGATGTTGTGCCTAGTCTTATTATAACTTGATATGCCATGTTTAATATCCCCAGGAGGCATACCCTTTTCTGAAGAGGAAGGAGGATGAGTGGGACTGGGAGAGGTAGAAGGGGGTGTGAAGGGTGAGGAGGGAGGGGAAACTGAGGTTGGGATGTAATATGTAATAATAATGTGGTTGGGTAAGAATAAGTGAAAAAGAAAAAGAATTATCAAGACTTGCTTTAAGGTTCAAAATATAGTCTCTTCTGTCTTGATATTTCACACACATATAAGCTAAGACATTCTTGGGGTTTAGCCATCTATAGGTACATAATTGTGATTCATCTACCTTTGTGGGGTTCGGAGGAGGTAGAAATTACTGTCATGAATCATGTCTACCCACTTGAGATCCCTGAGCACCTTTAAGGGCAACATCTGGGAACTTTCTGTCCCCTTAGCATCTTGCTTTGTCCCGAATGGAAGCTCCCATGGTTGGATAAATGGATGGCTCTTAGACTCTGTTAGACAGGCTACCTAACTCTATGTCTCTGTTCCTTCAGGACCTGGCATGGAGCTTGTATGTTGTTCCTGCTCACTTGTCATTGATGGCATGTACTGAACCAAAGGAAAACTGATGAAGGTGCTACATCTGATTGGGGGACCTAAAACCACCTGGAGGCAATTGACATGAAGCTCTTCTTAGGTATGGAAGGGTTGTCTGTAATGAAGCCTGCTACATCATGATGTCACTTATAGGTGTTACACCCTCCCTGCAAAAAGAAGGCCTGTATATCCCATTCTCAGGCACTAGGGCTCTGCTCAGGCTTTGTCCTGGCTGCTTGGACACAGACACAAAGAAGTCTCTGCGGATCACTGACCACCATTTAGATCTGTGTGTTTGGTAAGTAGGCTTGAGAGATGTTCTCAGTAGCCCACCAACCCAGGGAAAAGGTCTTTAGGGCTCATTCTTGCCCTAAAGACTACACAAGTTCCTGTATGTAGCACACATCTCCATTTTCCCAGGGAAGGGCCTGGGTGTTGGGATGGGTTGAAACTGATTCACACCCATCAACTTGCTCACCAGGGTTCCTACAGGCCCCTTCCAAGGTTGCCATGTACCTGATTCCCAAGAGGAACTGACACCTTTTTTAAGACCAAGGCTGCCCATTATTTATTTCTTCTGACTCATAGTAAAACAAATTGGAATCTGTTTTTCTCTAAAGTGTATGCTGCCCCATAACCCAAAACACAAACCAACTAAACCACATACAACCTAATAATGGTCTACAATAGGGGGCTTTAGAGTTTTGCTTGCATTTATTTGGAAAAACTATATCTCTGTTCATATATGTGAAGTTGATACTTAATAATTTCATGTACATTTGGATGACTTCCAAGAATATTTTTGCTGAGTAGTGGTATACACCTGTAGTCCTAGTATGCAGGAACCTGAGCAGGGCAGCTGATAGGAATTTGAGGCTAGCCTAGTGTACACAGTGAATTCCAAATGAGCTTGGGCTATAAAGTGGGACCCTGTCTGAAAAAAAAATAATTTTTTTTGTACTCAGGATACAGAGGCAGGCAGATCTCTGTGATTTCAGGGCCAATCTGGACTACATAATGAGTTATAGGCCAGCCCAAGCTACACAGTGAGACCCTGTCTCAAGAATAAAAATAAACAAATTCCACTGTTTTAAAAGCAATAACGAAACACAAATAAGTAAGATAAAACATAACAATTTAAAAGAATATAGTAATAATGGCACTTGAAGATAAGGCAGGGACATGACTCTTTTAAAGGTTTAACTATTCTTTCTCATCAACTTGCAGAAACAGTGTTACTATCCCGAGTCTGGGGAAAACAGTTCTGGATTGTGAGATTGCTGAACAACTACCACAGATAGGGGCCTGGAGGCTGAATGCTCTCATCAGACCTAAATAAGGCTCAGCTCCTCGTAGTCAAGCATCTATGTTATCGAGATAATGTATGAGTCAAAGAATTCTGGAGAAAACAGGCATGGTGGCATACTTCTACACTCCAAGGTAGAAGCTCCTTGACCACTGCATTCTTCTCTGAAGGGATCTGAGATTCCTGGAATCTCAAGCTCTGGTCCCTGGGGATAGCTACTCAGACACAGGTCTAAGCAAACAGAAAGTCTTTATTAGCGTGTTCAGGGCCCAGTGTATTCCTGAGCTTTTCTCAGGGTGAGCTCTTACACACACACACACACACACACACACACACACACACACACACACACACACACACACACACACACATCCTGGGTTGACACATATCAGTTAACAAGAACAGTTAGCCAGAAACAGAACCACAGAAGCCAAAAGGCAAGGCTAGTATATTTAGAGACTTTCCCAGGAACTATGGACTTAATTGGATTGGGTCTTCATTTTCATTACGGAAAGAGGGGCTGTCAGTGTGCTGAGTTTTATCACCTGAATGCTACTCCCATCATGGAGAAGGTTATACTAAAGTCCAGGGACCTGCTAAGGTTATAACACTGAGCTTGCTGGTTCTACCAAGCCTGCCCTCAGAAGCACCTTCTCACTGTGCAGAGGCCTGGACACCAGTAACCATAGAATTTGTGGTGACTAAGAAGCTTGGGAGGGAGGTCACCCCTTCTGAACTCTCACAAAACTTTTAGGGTAGCACCTGGCCCTTGATGGCTAACCTTAGACACTTAACCTGGAAAATCATTTCCAGCCTCCTTGACTTTTCTACAGCTCTTTAATGTCATAGACGGACTTAGGCAATGGATGTGATGATGCTCCCGAGCAGTTACCTCAGCCGTGTGGCAGTGGAGCTGGGTCCGAAATAGGGGCTCCTAGGAGGAATCCTGCTCTTTCCTTCTGTGTCACTTGCACTGCCACCAACTGGCAGTCCTTGCTGCCCTCCTTCCAGATGCTGGCATCTATGTACACACATTATCAACTTGGGTAGGAAAAGTAAGGGCAGGGTAAAAGGCAAAGCAAGATAGCTGTCGTTTTCTGAGGTTCAACAGGCCAGTCCATCTACTGGAGTCATATGAATACGAAGCGGGCTGTGAGTGTCCAAGGGGAGGCCCATTACAGTCTGGAGAGCTCAAGGGGATGATTTAGTTCAGAATAAAAGGATTTATTGCACATTAGGACCCCAGCAGGACAGTGAAATTTCATACTTCTTCTTAGCGGGGAAAAGCACAGAGCTGAAAAGGGGATGGGGTTGTCAGAGCACCAAAGACCCCATGGTCGCTGGGCCGGGGCTGTCCTTCAGGCACCGAGAAGCTAAAGCGCTGCAGGAGGCAGGTGAAGAAGAGGAAGAGCTCCATGCGGGCCAGGGGCTCCCCCAGGCATGCTCTGCGGCCTGTGGGTGGGAGAGGGGCTCAGTCAGTCTGGGGTTTGATGGGTGCTCCACCCTCCAAGGCACCCTGGGAAGAGAGACAGGGAGTCAGGCACCCCACAGGCACCTGCTGAGAATGGCATGAAGGCCTCTTGCTTCACAAAGTGGCCCTGGGCATCCAGGAAGTGTTCAGGATGGAAGTGGAGGGGCTTCTCCCACACAGTCTCATCCTTCAGCACGGAGGACAGGTTGGTGATGAGGATCGTCCCCTGGCAGGAGGCACATGGTGTGAGCATGGGTTGGGCTGGGGTCACCATGATCACATGCACAGTCTCTACCTCACACACTTGACTTTTTCATATAACCTCAGCCCTAAAGCTTCTCAACACTCTCTTTGATACTATGATAGAGATAAGGGACAAGTGACTCAGGTATACACACTGTCACCTGTACTTGTAGGTAGTGGCTGCTACAACCACCCCAGCCATGTTTTAGTTTTCTTATTTTCTAGGTGGGGTTCTGGTATATAGTTGTATATATTTAGGGGAACTTGGTCCTGTGGAGTTGAGAACTGGACAGCATAGATTCCCGTCCTTAACTGGGCAGTTCTGGTTAGTTTAGCTGACTGGACATTGGAGGGCTCCAGGCCTACCTTCGGGATAAGGAAGCCCTGCACCTCAATGTCACGAGATGTCTTGTGAGGCACACCGAGTGGGAGGATGTTCCCAAAGCGCTGCACCTCATGAATGACAGCATTGGTGTAGGGCATGCGGGCCTGGTCTTCCATCTCTGGACATCGCGCCTGCCCTATGACTTCATCAATCTCCTGTTGTACTCGGCCTGGAGAAACAGTATCCCCTCAGTTAAGGAGCCCCAGACAGATGTCTCTTATCCCTCTACTACCTCTGTGTTAAGGGATGAGTTCATGGGTGAAGAGTGGCCAACACTCTTGCTGGAGTCTGGGTCAAGTGCTGGGAACTACAAGTGTCCCAAGTAAGCTTAAGTAGCATGCTTCCCCCGCCCCTTCTTCTTTTTTCCCAGCCTCAGCCTGACTCACGCTGCACATCCAGGTGCAGGATCATGAGCAGCAGGGCCCAATACAGTGTGGTTGAGGTGGTCACCATTCCTGCCATGAACAGGTCAAACACTACCATTCGCAGGTTCTCATCATTGAAGCTGCTCTCAGGGTTCCCTTTGGCCTGGGCCAGGCAGAAAAGGTAGACTCAGTGGGTAGAGGAAGTGCCTCCCCTGTGGCTTTCCCATTGTCCCCACGTAGCCCATGGGCAGAGTCAGTTGGTGATACACAGGACCCCAGCCCACAGCCGCTGGCCCCATTTCTAGCAGCTACCAATCACCTTCTCCATCTCAGCCAGGAAGGCATCAGTCAGATCTCGGGGTGGCTGGGCAGGGTCCCAGGTCATCTTGTGTTCAGTTAACAGCTCATCCATAATGGTCATGAAGGCCTTTTTTTCAGGGAAAATCTTTCCAGGCAGCCCTGGGATGCGCAGGAGTACCGGGAACACATTCAGGAACTGTGACCAATGGAGAGGGACCAATGAGGGGGGGGCTTGGTACTTCCTGTGCTGTGCTCTTCTGCTCCCTCCAGGGTAGACTAGTGATGGAGCCCTTCCCAATGCCAGCCTCTAACCTTCCTTTTTACCCCAAGTTTTCAGAAGGGCTACCATGCTGTGGAAATCTCCACAGGCACTCAGCATTCCCAAGCACTTGACTTCAGTCTATCTTCTCCCCTCCCACTGAAGTTTGTCTGCTCCCTCCCAGAATTCCTGCATATTGATCATCTTTCTGAAAGGTCCCACTCTATGAAGTTTTCTGGGTACAGACACCCCTGAGCCCCACACCATGGGCAGGAAGCCAGATTCCTTGACGAGAGTATCTTTCAGCAGGTCCAGCAGCCTGATGAAGCGTGAATCGTCGTACTCAAAACGGCAGGCGTAGAGGAGGGATGCGATCACATTGCATACTCCTTTGTCCAATAGAGTCTTAGGGCTGAAAGGGTGGCCTATGAGTGGAGATGCAGGTCAGGATGTTGGCTGTCTTTCCTCATTTGTACCCATCACCTCATCACCTACCAGTATAGTCAGCAAAGGCAGCACAGAGGCATCTGGCCTCCTCAGTCACCCACTGCTCCAGTGACTTCTTGCCCAGGCCGAAGTGGCGAAAGGTGGACACGGAGAAGCGCCGCTGCTGACGCCAGGCAGACCCGTACTGTGCTAGGACCACACCTGGAAGACCACACTTGGGCCTGAGGACCTAGTCTTCTTTTCTGATCCTGCCCCACTCTATCACCCCTATATCTTTATGACTACTCTAAGATCCATTGTCCACACTTCAACCATTAGCCTTTGCTATCTGTTCTCTGTGCCAGCCTCTAACCCCTGGCCCCTCTCTAGCCCCGCCCCCACTTGCGTCACTGCGCATTTGCCTTGTGAACGTGGTCCAAAGCCGAAGTAGTCATTGACATGCATTAGTGGCCGGTCAGCAGTGTCCTCACTGTATCTCACCAGTGCCTCGCGCAGGGCTGTCAACCCATTTAGTACAACCACTGGCTCAAAGGCCAGCTGGAGGCTGAACAGGTCCCCAAAGCGGCATCGCAGCTGTAGGCAGAGAGTTAGCGCATCACTGGCAAGCCTGGATTCCTATGCTTCGCTGTACTGGATAGGACCTGGCTGGGGAGATGCAGTAGTGATCCCACAGAGGGATGAAATCTGCTATTATATGTCTAGGAATCACCTTGGATGATCCTTACCAGTCACTTCTTCATGACCATTTGCCAATTGGTCCCAACAGCATCCCATGTCTACACAAGGAAAGTAAGGCTCATGGATATAAGCAGGAGACTGAGAATCTGGACTAGCAAAAGGATGGCAGCTGGTGCCGTATCTCTCTCAACTTTGATTTCCTGACAGAAACACTTGTTCAGGCTCAGGCCTTTATCGCATTCTCAAAACGTTTTCCTCTGATTGAATGAAAAGGAGCGTGAGGCCTATATAACTTGATTTTCCTTTTATTTTTAGTGTGTGTGTATGTGTCTGAGCTAAGGTTTCAGCATGTAGCCAGGGCCAGCTTGTAACTAGCTATGTATGCCAAGCTGGTATTGAATGCACAGAGATTTGCTTTCTTTCTCTGAGTGCTTGGCTTATTTTCCTTTAAAAAATTTAGAGGGTCTTCTTGTTGTTTGTTTGTCTTAATGGTTTCATTATGTAGTATGGGCTAGCCTGGAACTCAATATGATAGACCAGGTTGGCTTAGAATTCAAATAAATATGCCTGCCTCTGCCTCCCAAGTGCTGGGATTAGAGGCACGCATCACCATGACACCTGGCTCAAATTTTACTTTTAGAGATAGTTCATTATCTAGCTTAAGGGGGCCTGAAATTTATAACCTATTTGCCTTAGCCCCCCAATTACAGGCATGCTGGAATTAGAATGCGATCGCAACACCATCACTACCCACTATATTTTGTCATGATAATGCCTGTTGGATCCCATCTCACCTCCTGGCCATTGCCTTTGGGAAGTTCAGGGTGCCTCAGGTCTTGCACCAATCTCTCCAAGGGAAGGGAGCCTCTTCACTTGCTTCCTCCTGGAGCCCAGCTCCTGTTCAGCATGTAGTTGCACTACCACCCACTGTGTTCTGATGGGAGTTCACCATGGCCTCTCCTGACCTCCAACAATTCTCTTACCTTTTGGAAGCCCGCTGGCATATTTTGGAAATCTACCTGCAGCAGATTTCCCAGCACAGGCAATGGCATAGGGCCTGGCGGATAGCGGGCAGTCCAGCGGTGGCGCCGGTGCATCAGATCCACCAGAAGCAGGAAGATGACCATGAATATGGCCACAGACCACAGCTCAGCCCCAGTCAGCAGCCTCATGGCTTCTTTGTTGCTCTCTAGGTTTCTTTGGAAATACTTCTCGATCACTCCAGCTACCTAGGACCAGGAAAAACAGTATTATCATACCTGGGCACTCACCTGCCCAGACGGATCCCATACAAAGGTGCCAATGCTGCCCTTTGCCCTCTGCCTTAAAGCCAGGCTGCTGTGTTATCAGTGCAGAGAGCAAGGAGTGGCAGGCAGGGCGGGGCAATGGTGAAGGGACAAAAACCTGTGGAACCATGCCAACTTAGCATGGTTGTGCTTGTCTGGGTACTGGAGCTCCATAGGCAGATGCCAGATGCACCCCTTGCTCAGGCACTTGGTCCAGAGGAGGTTTACAGACAGCAGAACTTAGAGAGGCTTGGGGGTATTGCCTCAACCTGGAGTGGGTCTTTCGTGGAGGCTTCCTTGGAGGGCTTTGCTGGCAGTGAGGCCCTGAATGACCCTGCAGGACACTGGGCCATGGGACCAGGGGATTGAACTATTGTTGGGTTACCCAGGCAGGACACAAAACCTCTAACTACAAATAACTCAATAATTTTTTTTTTTTTTTTTTTTTTTACCTAAATAAACCCTCTGGCTCAGTGTTCCCCTTGAGCTCAAATCTCTTTTCTTCACCTCAGGCTACACATGTGAGGCACACTCACCGAAGTGCCTAATCACATAAGTCTGCAACTGGTACGTTTCCCACATACATAATATGCACTCCCACACCCATCAGCAGTCCACTGAGGCAGCACTGACGTACTCCAGGCACACACCCACTCACACATCCCAGGAAGATCTGTGAGACGCACAGGTAGCACCAAGAACCTTGCTTTTGATGCCCAGATGCCTCAGGAGGCAACTCCCAACGAGACACACAGCTCTACATGGCTGGTCCCAGCAAGTCAGAAAGTAGCAGCTGGTGAGACCAGGGAGACCCTTCTACAACGCCAGCCTGCAGCATCTCCAGCCACTTGTGGAGGGACAACGTCACTCCTGCCTTTGATTGCCCTTAGAAACCAGATGCTAATGCTGTTGACGGTCCTGGCCATGGTGAGTCGTTTCTTTCTTGCTTTTAGATTTATGTGTTTGGATAGCAGGATGTGTTTGGATAGCTGGGTTAAAGCTGTACACATGTAGCTCTGCTGGGAGCTGTCCCAGGGGGTTTTATTAGTTACTTTTCTCTGTAAGGAAATACCTATCAAGAGGCAACCAGGAAAGCAGGGTTCATTTTGGCTCACAATGTGAGGGCACAATCCATCATGATGGGAAAGCCTGAGGGTGGGGCACCTCACAATTGTGGCAACAGGAACATGGGACAGCCAGTCAGTCGAAGGAGATGAATATGCAGTCCCTCTCTCTTTCCCTTTAACCCTTTTATTCAGCCTGTGGCTCCAGCCCATAAAATGGTACCACCAACATCCGGGTAGATCTTCTTGCCTTAGTTAAACCTCACTGGAAACTCCTCACACACACACTCAGAGCCGTGCATCCTAAGAGATTATAGATGAAGTCAAGCTGAAAATTTGAAATTCACCACACAGAGTTTCTTCAAATTCTTATACACACTGATTAATGGCTTCATCAAATTCTTTTGTTCGTTTGCTTTTCTTTTTTCTTTTCTTTTTTTTTTTTTAATTTGTATTTTTAGTATGTTTTTTTTTAAACACTTTTATTTATTTATTTGCCTTGGTGTTTGCCTGGAACTGGAACCACAGACAGCCGTGAGCTGCCATGTGGGTGCTGGGAATCGAACCCGGGTCCTCTGGAAGAGCAGACGGTGCTCTTAACCGCTGAGCCATCTCTCCAGCCCTGTTTGTTTGCTTTTCGAGACAGTGTTTTTCTGTGTAACAGCCCTGGCTATCCTGGGATTCACTTTGTAGACCAGGCTGGCCTCAAGCTCACAAGATCCACCTGCCTCTGCCTCCCGAGTGCTGGGATTAGGGCCGTGGGCCACCCCTGCCAGCCGCTTCATCAGATGCTTAACTGGGCCTGCACTGTGTGACGTTAATATACATAGAGGCTTCTGGATCACCACCCTTCCTATACATTCTTCAGTTTGCTCCTCAGGGCACGGACACTTGGCTCACTGGCCCTATGCTTGCTCTTATTACCCACTCACTACTCACATCTGCTCTTGGGACTGGAACGAGATTTTCATTCTGATTATTCATTTTCAACTACAGAATTTCTCTTGCTCTCTGTTCTTAGTTTCTTTCTCATTACTGATATTTGTTAATACTTTAATATTTTAAAAAATATTTATTTTTATGAGCATGAGTGAATGCTGTCAGGTATGTCTGTGTACCATGTACATGCCTGGTGCCTGCAGTGGCCAGAAAAGCACACTGGAATCCTCTGGAACTAGAGTTAAAAGATGTTGTGAGCTTCCATGCTGGTGCTGGGAATTGATCCTGGATTCTCCAGAAGAACAGGCAGTGCTCTTAGCCATACAGCCATCTGTCCAGCCACAACCTTTTACTTTTGAAAGACATTTTCTTTTAGCATTTTGAACAGATTTCAGTGAGCTGACGTAAAATCTTTGTCCAGTGATGTCGGTGTCATGGACGGTTTGTGCTCACTCCTCCTGTAGGGGCTATTTGTTCTGGCTCTTTGCCATCTCATTATTTTAAAACTGGACATGTCAAGCACTACCGTGTAGTTACTCTCAAGACAAGATTGCTACTTGAGTTTTTATTTCTGTGACAAATGCCAAGAGAAAAAGGTAAAAGGCTAAAACATTTATTTTAGAGCATGGTTTCAGTTGTCTCAGTCCATGTTACTCTGCTTCATTGCCGTGAGGCTGTGGCTAGACAGAGTATACAGCATTGAGAGCATATGACAGAGCCAAGTTCACCTCATGACAGCTGAGATAGAAGGAACAAGATATACCTTTCAAAGATATCACCCCAATACCTGACTACCTCCAGCCCAGCCCTTCCTCCTAGTATTTTATTCAGCTATGAACTCATCAATGGATTAACCCATCAATTAGACTGAAGCCCTCATGGGCCAGCCACCTGTCAATAGTATGGTTCCACCCAGGGACTATGACTTCAGCGCGGGAGCCTTTTAGGGGATAGTTCATGTGCAAACCTCAGGAAAGTAAGGGACCATCCCCCACCCCCAAGGCAGGGTTTCTTTGTGTGATGGCCCTGGCTGTCCTTGAACCCTATTTGTAGACCAGGTTGGCCTTGAACTCACAGAGATCTACCTGTCTCTGCTTTAACTATGGCAACAAAGATATCTCATGTATGGGCCAGAGAGTGAAAAGTCAATGAAGGAACTTAGTAAGCCTTCATGGTTGGGGAAGGTCATGAGAAACTTCCAGGTATAGGAAGGTTGAGTGACCCCAAACTGGGCACATGAGAAATCCCCCATGTGAGGGGACCAAGTGACCCTAGAGAGTTCAGTTTCTTTTCTTTTTTTTTTTTTTAAAACTTTTATTTATTTATTATGCATACAGTTTTACAGAAGAGGGCACCAGACCTCATCATAGATGGTTGTGAGCCACCATGTGGTTTTGCTGGGAATTGAACTCAGGTCCTCCGGAAGAACAGTCAGTGCTCTTAACCTCTGAGCCATCTCTCCAGCCCCGAGTTCAGTTTCAATATGGGAAACTGAACAGTACTAGAAAGAACCAATCTGCTAGATACCTCTTTTATCTTGGGGAGAAAAAAAAAGATAAATGTGCTATTTCTTTTTCCCTGTAGCGGTATGTTTTCTGTGTTACCTGAACCTAAGACATATATGTGAGGGACTAAGAATTAGATTCCTGACAGGCAGGAAACAGATAGCAAAGACAGCATACTCCTGGTTTCTGTCTCACCCTCATGACCCAAGACAAAGGCTGAGCAGCTTGAGACAGAGCCCCCTCCTCCATAAGGAGATCAATGCTGGGCCAGAAAACACGAACCGTTTTGTTGGGATAGACCTTTAGGCAGTGCAGCTGCCCTTAACTCATCCCTGCTCCTTGTAAGTAAGCCCTCACCCCTCCTCCTCTTAGTAAAAACCCACTACACTAGTTCATTACACAGGTACCAGTGTTACTTGGGTCTTTTGTGCATTCCACTTCTGGGGTGAACAGGTGTGTGTGTGTGTGTGTGTGTGTGTGTGTGTGTGTGTGTGTGTGTGAGAGAGAGAGAGAGAGAGAGAGAGAGAGAGAGAGAGAGAGAGAGAGGGGTATCTTACACAACAGCTCTTCTAGAGGAATGATGGGAAATTGTAGGTCCAGGACAGTGGCCACTGATGGTATAGGGAATTAAAAAGTTATGACTAGGGACCTACCTTCCAGCCAGAGCTTCAGTGCATAGATGTCCTTGACATTATTTGGAGCCAGTTTCTCCAAAGAATCAAGGAGCACAGGTATGAACTGAACCAGTGGACAAGCACCATAGCTTGGCTGGGCTCTGAGTGGTGTCTCCCCACCCCACAGGCTCTGTTTCAGTTTGCTACACACTACTCATCAAACCGGATGGTCGAGAGACAGTGTAGAAGTCTCTCACCTGCTAAACCCTGAGCACCTGCAAATGTTAGTAACTGTACACTGCAGAAAGCTCCCAGGCCCACTATCTCACTTAATAAAATCTGGAGACAAATCTAGGCTTTCTCTAGTGACCTAGCCTCATCACTGTCCACTCCAGCCCCATTAGAACGAAGACCACCATTCTCTCCACAATCTGTGCAAGTTTGCAAATCAGTGAGCTCAACCTTAGCTTCCTATACTACGCCTAACTTAAAATACTCATAGCCTCTAAGCCAGATGATGATTGTCTGCAGCCAAGATACATTCCATTGGTCTTTCATGAAAATGCCTTTGTTAGTGGGCAAAGGTCCAACAGGAATAAAAGCATCCTTTGCTGAATTACAATCAACATCACTGAGAAGAAATCACAGCTCCAGGGAAGCCAGCTCAAGTTCCTCTCCCCTGTTTTTTTTTTTTTTTTTTTTCTGGACAGCTGCATTATTTGGCAACCTTGAGGAAGTCACTTAGAAACCCTGGCTGCACCCATAGCTGGGAGAACCATGTCTGTGCTGTTGTTTTCCTGAATGACAAGTAAGATGGACGAGTATGTACAGAGTAAACTCTGCACACAAATCCCAGTCTGTCCCTGCAAATGGTGACATTGTTGTTCTTTAATCACTAAGCCCCCTTTGAAATTACAACAGATTAGAATTCTTCTGAACTCTCAAACTCAAGGTGACCCCTCTATTCTAGCCATGCCATCCATCTACTCTGACCTCTTTCTCTTTGAAGGAAAATTTCAAACACGGGAACTAGATCTGGATTCAGAGAGGAGTAACATCTATTGAATACATTACTTCACACACAAATTTGACCAAACACTCATGATGCCTTCTGGTGATATATTTAATAAAATCAGCCTGGAATATCAGAGAGAGGAAACAGACCACAGTCAATTCTTACTCAGCCAACTTCTCAGACCAAACAAGGGAAAAGCGATCTTCACAAGTCCTCTGTCTGATTGGCCATTTCTACAGAATGTCTCAATATCTGTCTACACCTGCCTTAAATATCTTCTCTGCCCAGTTGTTTCACTTCCAGATTCAACTCTGCATCATAATCCTAGAGTTAGGATTAAGGGTATGAGCTACCACTGTTTGGTTGTTAGGCCTTGAACTCACAGAAATCTAGAGCGATCTCTGTCTCCTCAGTGATGGGACTAAAGGTGTGGGTCACCACTCTCCAACTTCAAGGCTTGACTGTGGGTGATTCTGTTCTCTGATATTCCAGGCTGATTTTATTAAATATACAATATATAACCACAATGCCTTCTTACAGTAGCAATGCTGCATTGCACTCACAGATCAGGAAGCCCAAGATGATGACAAGAAATGTGTTTAAGAAAAATGACCCAGCATTGACAAAATGATTACAACTGCTTTCGTGAAAAGGCTCAGAATGTTAATGGCCCTCTTTGCCACATTCCACGGCTTCCCATTGCTGTTGCCATGTCTAAAGTCAAGGAAAATTGATGCAACGCACACTGCAGACATAGGCCTAAGTGTAGCTTTTTACCTATCACAGATGGGAAAACACCTGCCTTGTCAATCAGCTTCAGAATGACCTTGTGTGTAGTCTGAACCTTGGCAGCATGGTCCTGGGGTCCTACTTTTAAACACTAGAGTGTTGTCTGATGAGTCACCAACTAAGATTGGCAGTGACAAGAGCCGGCAGGATCACAAGCTCAGCTGTGGGATGAGTTGCTTCTCTAAGTGAGCAACCCTGCTGCGTAGAAGGCGTTCAGGTGCTCCTACTGTGCAGCACTGTATTACAATGCTCCCACCAACCCTCTCCCCAACCACCCAGAAGAGACTACATGTGGGAGAAACTGACTGGGCAGAGAGAGGGAAAGAATCCTGTGTGGAGTCCTAGGAAATGGAACATTTCCATGGTCTGTTTCAAAGTACCCTTGTGAGGGCACAAAGCATTTCCCAGCAGGACCATTGAACTGGTGCTATTCTCATTTAGTAGGACCAGAATCTTCCATTGAATCCCCTGAATGCTGCCATCTCACAAGCCTGTTTAGGTTCAGGACATAGGCAGCGTCATAAAATGCCAGGACTCTAACTGCCACACCACCAAACTGTATCTTCTATATGTACAAAGACGACTCTGCCCTTTGAGCAGCTTTTCTGACAGTGTAGACAGAATTCACAGGGCTCTTCTCTCTCTCTCAAGACAGCTGAGCAGGGGGAGAAACCTTTGTAGCTGAGCAAGAAAGTACTTGGATCCAGCGGTCTCAAAGCCATGACCTCTAATTCATCACCGGCATAAACTTGCCAACTGTGCCCTAGAGCTTCGAAATTACACACAGAAGCAGCCAATTCTAACTGGGCAAGCTAACAAACAGTGTAAGGCCTAACAGAACACAAAGGCTGATGACCCACTTCAGTCTCTGCCAGCACAGTCCGCTGAGGCTTTTGGAGAACATTCCATTCACTCCCTCTTGGAACATTTTGTTCCATAACAATTATTCCAAATGTTCTGTTCTTTGAAGCATTATTTGCACACCCCATGTCTGTTTTCTGGATCAAGCTAAACTGTGGTCAGCTGCTTTTACTCAGAGCCCAATGCTATTCCTTCCAGACCCTACAGACACGGCCCCTTCACATCTTTAGGGCTGGGAGGCAGATATCAAAAACTCCAGGGTTAGAGAAGCATAGTAGCTTCCTTGTAATCTCAGCATTTGTGAGGCCGAGGCAGAAGGATTGTATTGCTATCCAGGCCAGCCTGGGCTACAGTATAAAATCTGTCTCAAAACCGCAGAAACTAGAAAGGAAACCAGATCTCTAGGACTTCTGTCACTTAGCATAGGGAAAAAATACTAAGAATCTTTAGTGCATGCTTGGCTGTTTCAGAGCGAATACACCAGTGTCTGCTGTGGTTGGCACAGACCAGCCAGAACAGGGTGGGCTGCTTGGCTGGAGATAAGATGATAAAGTACAGCAGGATATGTATTGCACATTCTAGTTGGTGGTCTGTGGTCCTCTGCTGTAAAATCCATTGTATATTCAATGTAGAGTTTCTTGTTTGTTTTGAGAAAGGGTCTCACTACTTATTTCTGGCTGTCCTGGACCTCACAGGTAGATATGTAAACCAGGTTGTCCTGAAACTCGCGAGATCCTCCTGCCCCTGCCAAGGCTGAGATTTTGGCTCAGTGTAGATTTTTGATTAATTTTCTCCTAATTAAGTGGGAGCTGGGCCCTCTATGATGGCCAGTCACTGACAACAACCTTCCAGCTGCAGAGGGTGCAAGCGGGCTGCCCTGGGTCCACTCACCACCCCATCCTCCTTCCCTCACCTTCGGTGAACCCCAAAGAGCAAGAAGTGGGTTTGAGGAGAGAGATCTGGTTTGCTTAGGTATGCCTGTGCCCGCGAGGCCCAGAATAAACTCCAGAGGGCAAGTTATGCAAAGGCTAAGGATCAGATCTCCACCCAGCTAGCTGCAGGACAGAGGTCCTCAGCCTAGCTACAGGCGGGTTCCGGGCTCTGTGATTTCTGCCCTTTGTCAGGCTCAGGGTGGTTCTGGTCTCTTAGCTTCAGCTTGGGGCAACTGAAAATCGCTTAGTTCACCCTCCCTCAAGGGACAAGAGGCCGGTGGGTTCCCCTCTGCTCCCCGCCCAGAGGGGAGGGACTACCACCCTCCATTGCCAAGGTCGCCCCTGCTCTGGATGGGGGTCCGCCCCACACCTCTTCCTTAGGGGAGGGGCAAAGTCAAAGCCCTGCCTTTACCGGTCCAGCCGAGGGGAGGCAAGAGGTGTCTGGAGCCCAGCAGGAACCAGAGGTGGAGCTGTTAGGAAGCCAAGCTATGAGGAGGATCCACTCTGAAGAGGAAGAGGAGGGAGTGCGGAGAAGAGCAGCGTCTCTGGTGGAGGTGGGAGCATTCTGAGGACAGGAGGGAACTTTCTGAGTAGGAGGAACCAGCCTGGGGTTGGGGGGAGAGGATCCGCTCCCCGGAGGAGGAGACTTTCTGGGTAGAAATGGGAGGAGTTCGAAGGGAGCCTTCCTGGGAATAAGATCTGAAAGGAGGTTGGGGAGGGAGCTCTGAGGAAGAGGCCTGAGACAGTTCCCAGGGTTAGTGAGACTCCTTTAAACGGTACACAATCCCAAATCTGAGAATTGCTCATTTCTGGAATTTTCCAGGGAATGTTGTTGTTGGACCATGGTTATCTACAGTAATGAAAGCCAGAGAAAGATAAGTGAGCTCAGGGTGAGTGGACGATCGTTCAGCTTTAAAGAGCTAGTGCGGTGCCTGCTGAACGTGGAGCTGAGGAATTAAGTCGCACACAGACAGACCACAGTGCATGGTCACACTCTGTGAAGTCATAGAAATAGAAGGCAGAATGATGGGTGCCAGGACAGAGGAGAGATCGAGAGCTACTATCCAGGGGTGCAGAGCTTCAGTTTTAGCAGATGAAGTGATCTGAGGAGGGACCGTGGTGGTGGCTGTTCACTGGGAATCACTTGGTACCCCTGAGCTGTACTTTGCAAATAGGGGATGAGCTTCAGTGTGGCTCACTGGAGCATCCTGGCTGAGCATGCATAAGGCCTTGGGATCAGTTCCTAACACCATGAGAAATAAAATGGTAAGGCTGGTATATATTAGTAATGCATAACCACAATAAAACCAAAAGGCACACAGACAAATGCTTCAATTTGCCTTACATGCTACGGAGTGTGGCCAAGGCAGTGACATCAGCTTGGGCAGTTCTGTCCTGCACATTCCAGGAATGATTGAGTCCCATCACCCTGTGGGGAGACCTTGCCTGGGACCCTGGAACATGCTGATAGCAGGGTCTCTGCACAGCTGGGGCTGAGGGCCACGTGGCATCATTTGCACCAGCAACAGGGATTAGGCAAGTGGCCTCAGATTGCCTGAATCTGACCTGGAGCATGAGGAGACTGAGGCCAGCCATGTGAGTGCTCCCCAACCATGCTTATGTCTGTGGGACACCCCTCCCAACCTCCCGGAACCTCTGGACAGTGAGGCTCGGTGACCCTCCCTGTGAGCAATGCCTGCAACCTGAGTCACACGTGGTGCCTGGAGTCCCAGCCTCTGACATATCTGACAGACACCTGGGACTGTGCCCTCATCTCTGAGCCCTGATGTCACTTTACCTGAGCTCTTCTGTGTTCTTCCTCTGCAGTCACCAGTGTGAGGACAGCAGCCCTCCTCGCTCTCGGAGTCTTTCCAGGCGATCATGCACCTCAGGGGACCATGCTATAGCCAAAAGTGTCTGGCCCATCCTAGCCTGTGGTCCAAACAAATCTCTCCCACCGGTGGTCCTGTGGACTTCCTTGATTCTGCCCTTCTTTGGCTTTTTCTCTGCTTTGATTTCCATCTGCCTCTAAGCAGTCTTGCCATAGGCCAATGCAGTTTCTTTATCGACTAATAATAAAGCATATTCACAACGTGCAGAAGGACATCCCATATCATTTCCCCTCTTCTGTTTAATCAAAAAGGAAGATTTCAATTTCGACATAGCAAAATTACATATCCTGAACAGCCATTAAACAAGAATTACAGTTACAATATTCAGTTCATCTGTATCTACAAAAATTAAAGAACATATTCTATCATCTACCTTATTCTTGTGAGTCCAAAGTTCATATTTAATTTACCTTTTATTATAACTAAGAAAAACTATAATTATAACTGTTTAATCTTCAAGGCCATTGAAGACCACAGAAGGATAAAATATTGCCTGAGAAAATTGGAAGTGCATTGCAAGCACCCTCCAAATTCTAGAAATGACAAAGACATTTGGCTACCTGGACAGTCACTTAAAGTTTCTCTGTAATGTTGGGGCATCCATCTTCAGTCTGCAGGCCTAGAGTCTGTGGCATACCTTTCAGTGAAGCAGGAAATTTGAAGGACTGTTTTGTCCATTTTGGCATCAGTCACTTCTCATTGTGTCCTGAAGGATGTCTGGCCGTTTTATCTGCGAAGCAGAAACTTGAAGGACCATCTGGGCTTGTTCTGGCAAAGTTCCAGAGGTCACTTTTCTACAGGTCCTGCGTGTTCAGTTTATACAGCATACTCTCAGGCAGTCGAGGCAAGAACAGTCTCTTGCCTGGTGGCTAACTTTTGCCACAAAGAAAATAAATTCCATATGGAGTTTCCTCAATGCCCATCATCCTCTTGAAGTAGATTGGTGCTGCCAGGAGCAGACATGTCTCACCATCCAGAAAAGTCAAGTTCTTAAAACATTTTAAATGCCGTATTCTGTAGGTCTTTGAAGTGTTTGAAGAGTACCTATCTAATTGAAATATATCTTTGTATATTTAAAAAAATTAATTAACATGACTATAAGTTTGGTTATCATAGATGACTATTAACCTGCATTTCTTAATTATACATTATAATTCTAAATGAGTCACATAAACATAATCACTTAAGCAAGAGTAGAAATATATATACAATATAACAAAATTAACCTTAAATTTGTGCCAAAACCAAAAATCCATACCAATGTAAAGTAGTCTGAGATTAACAGCTGTTTTCAGATCAAAGTAGATTCAATAATCTTTTTTGTATCATTTCTATATCATATCCCCCTTTTTTCCTAGAAAGAGATTGATGATGACCATTAGCCATTTATAATGAAAACAAACATTTATAAACAATATTTTGGGAATTTGGGCATAGCTTTTCATAAACTACTTTCTGCTGATTGGGGGTGCTGGCAATCTTATGGGGATCCTGAGAAAATTGAGAATTATGGTTAAATCTTGGCTGTGGTAGTCTGTGAGGCTTCATCATCTCAGCCAGTTGCCTTCAGGGGGCCTTGATCATTCAAACCATATTAGCCAGGGGGAAGCAACCCACAGATTCTCATCTTCTGTAGAAACAAAGGCAGGACCCCTTTCCCAAAGCAACATATCCTTAAACCCAAATTTCAAAGTCAAGATATCTTTAAAATATATGTGTTGGTTTAACTTAGCAGCCTTTACAGTCAAATGTCTTTCTGCAGTTAGCTCACTAACAGTTAAAAAATTAAAAAAACCACAATAACTTACATAATCCAGACTGTATTTTTTGTTATGTGGCTCATTATGTTTTTATTACTCTGTTTCTCTTTTTAAAGGACTTCCCCCATCCTTTTTCTTTTCTCTCCCAAACCTGTAAACATTTTACACACATTGTAATCCATTTAGAGGCTTTCTCAGTCTGAATCTGTTTTATTGCATAACTTTAATTACTTTCTGACTAGGAGAGTTTTTGTTAAACTATGAAATGTTGCTTTGTCTGCTTATTCTGTCCCACTCAGCTTTTCAATATGGCACAAGAGTCATGTTTACCTCCCTAATTCTGGGAAGCAGCATTAAGTATTGTGAAACCGTGTTTTTTAAACCCAAAGTTGTGGTGCCAAACTCAAAGACAGTGACTGGGAGAGGCCTCTTTGTATCATAGCTCATGAGAAAGACTGCAGAAATTGGTGAGGCTGCTTAGCTCATGGCTGCTTGTGGCTGACAACATCTTGTAGGCAGCTGCGTGTCTGTGTCTGTGTCTGTGTGCTGCTGCTGGCATGAGACTGTGAGACTAGAAAGCCCAGTGTGGTTCCATTTCTGTGCATTCAGAATCTCTTTAAAGCTTCTTCATTGCCCCACATTGGGCGACATATGTCGACAAAAGTTTCTGGCCTGGCTTAGCATGCAGTCTGAACAAATCTCTCCCCCCTGCAGTCCCTCGGCCACTTATGAAATAATTTTTTAAAGACTTGTTTTTTTTTAAATTTTATTTATTTATTTATTTGCCTTGGTGTTTTGCCTGGAATAGGAACTACAGACAGTTGTTAGCTGCCATGTGGGTGCTGGGAATCAAACCTGGGTCCTCTGGAAGAGCAGAGGGTGCTCTTAACCGCTGAGCCATCTCTCCAGCCCCTCAAAGGCTTGTTTTAACAAATTGTTTGGTTTATGGCTTAGACTCATTACCAGCTAGCTCTTACAACTTAACTTATTTTTATTAATCTGTGTATTGCTATGTAGCTCATGGTTTACCTGTACTTTTACATCTCAATTCCTTGGGTACCAGCTTGCAGTGTCTCTTTGCCTCTGCCCATCTCTGTCTTTTATTTATGCTTAGGTTTCTAAGCTGCCTTGCCATACACCAAAACAGTCTCTCTATTAACAAATGACAACAAAGTATATTCACAGCATACAGAAAGACATCACACATCACCATGTCCATTCTTATTATACTTGTTCCTGAGACCCATGGAGTCCTGATCTCTGCCTGCAGTTTGTCACCAACCCAGTCACCACTTATGAGTAACATGGGTGACAAAGGGCCAGCCCTCACTCCTGTACTTCTTCAGTAGACCTCTTCTTTCTCTCCTTTCTTTCTCTCTCCCTTCTTTCTTTCTTCATTCTCTCTCTCCGTCTCTTCCTCTAGCTCTCCTTCATTTTTATGAGGCAGAGTCTCCTGGTTAAACATTCCAAGCTGACGTAGGCCTTCATTTATATCCTAAGATGTCTACACACAGGTAATCATCCTGTGTGAGGTTTCCAAGTAATGAAACTGCAGGCCTTTGCCACTGTCTAGGCTCAGCACACGCTTTCCTCATGGCATTAGTTGTTCCTTGGGGATGGATATTGAAGGGTGGCTGTTGTCTGAGGACCCAGCAGAGACAGGGATTGAGGTTGCAGCAGGAAACAGTGGCAGCCATAAGACTGGTTTATTGTACATGGCTCAGGCCTAGCTAGAGAACAGGACTGGAATTAGTGGCGCATGGCAGCACAGAGCTGGTAGGGGAAGGGGGCAACTGGAATTGCAAAGATGCCATAGTCGCTGGGCCGGGGCTGTCCATCAGGCACTGAGAAGCTAAAGCGCTGCAGGAGGCAGGTGAAGAAGAGGAAGAGCTCCATGCGGGCCAGGGGCTCCCCCAGGCATACTCTGCGGCCTGTGGGTGGGAGAGGGGCTCAATTAGTCTGGGGTTTGATGGGTGCTCCACCCTCCAAGGCACCCTGGGAAGAGAGACAGGGAGCCAGGCCCCCCACAGGCACCTGCTGAGAATGCCATAAAGGCCTCATGCTTCACAAAGTGGCCCTGGGCATCCAGGAAGTGTTCAGGATGGAATTGGAGGGGCTTCTCCCACACAGTCTCATCCTTCAGTACGGAGGACAGGTTGATGATGATGGTCGTCCCCTGGCAGAAGGCACGTGGTGTGAATATGGGCTGGGCTGGGGTCACCATGATCACATGTATAGTTTCCACCTCACACACTTGACTCTTTCCTATAACCTCAGCCCTAAAGCTTCTGATCCTCTTGAAGAGCTCTATTACTCTTCAAGAAGAGGTCTGTGTGGGTACCCAAACCAGTCCTGTCTCTATGGGCAGTGCTTCCTAAAATCTCCTTTGGTTTCATTGGGTAAGACTCTTTCCTGAGGACTCAGTGCCTGCACTTCAGGCTACATCCTGTAAGCATGTTGGAAATCTATGCTTTGTTGGTCTTGTTATTTCCCAGCCTTGTGTGATGGTGCTGTGATGTAATGTAGTTGATGGGCCATGCCTACCTTGGGTATGAGGAAGCCCTGTACTTCAATGTCACGAGATGCAATGCGTGGAAAATTCAATGGGGAGATATCCCCAAAGCGCTGCACCTCATGAATGACAGCATTGGTGTAGGGCATGCGGGCCTGGTCTGACATCTCTGGGCATCTTGTCTGCCCTATGACTTCATCAATCTCCTGTTGCACTCGGCCTAGAGAGACAGCATCCCTTCAGTGGAGCATTCCCAGGGGTCTTTCCTTTGCTCCTCAGTTGCAATCATGTTAAGGGCTGGGTACATGTGTCAAGGACATCCATGAGTGTTGCTGGCATCTGGGTTAAGTTCATGCTGGGAGCCACAAGTGTGTCAAGTCAGCTTAGGGAATGTACCTGACTTTCCTTCCCCCCCAGCACCAGCCAGGCTCACTCTGCACATCCGGGTACAGGATCATGAGCAACAGGGCCCAGTATAGTGTGGTTGAGGTGGTCACCATTCCTGCAGTGTACAGGTCAGCCACCACCATACGCAGGTTCTCATCAGTGAAGCTGCTCTCAGGGTTCCCCTTGGCCTGGTCCAGATAGAGAAGGCTGGCTCAGTGGGGAGAGGAAGTCCAGAAGTCCCTCAGTGGCTTCCCACTGTCTCCATACAGCCCACAGGCTGAGTCACTTGGTGATACATAGGACCCCAGCCCACAGCCCCCGGCCCTGTGTTAACAGTTATCCCTCACCTTCTCCATCTCTGCCAGGAAGGCATCGGTCAGATCTCTGGGTGGCTGTTCAGGGTCCCAGGTCCTCCTGTGGTCCGTCAACAGGTTATCTACCATGGCCATGAAGTTCCTCTGAACCTGTATGACTTTGTCCCTCAGCCATGGGATGTGTAGGAGAATGGGGAACGTATTTAGGACCTGTGACGACCACAGAGCAAAGTCTCAGCGCTTCCCCTTTTTAAAATTTAACTAATGACTCATTATTATTGTGTCTGGAGCTCATGTTCCATGGTGTATGTGAGCAAGTTATAGGAGAATGTGTAGGGTCCATTGTCTCTACCCTATGTGGATCCCAGGCATCAGACTCAGGACTCCATACTTTCTTGGCAAGTTGCTAACTCACTAAGCATGAGGCTGGCCTCTTGGGATTGGTTATGCTTAGTGTCCATTTAGATCAGACTCAAATCCCAGTCTCCCAGGGCCTGTTTGTCTCCGCCCATCACCCGCCTCCTCTCAGTTCTTGCCTTCAGGTTCTTACAGCCCAGGCTGACCAGAAGGAACATTCCACCTAGAAATCATGGGCTTGTGTGGCTTCCATGTAGACAGAGGGCACAGGTTCTCTCCCTTTCTAGAAACCCTGACCTTGGTCCACATCTCCCCTCCTGCAGCTGACTCCCAGAGGCCTCTCCCACAGCCTTTGCAAACAGTTTCCTCTGTGACCCTGGACAGCTGCCTTGAGCCTCCTACCTCAGGAATGACACCAGAAAGGGCAGTCAAGCTTTCTCCCAGCAGTTTCAGCATCTTGATGAGATAAGGGTCTTCATACTCAAAGCGATGAGCAAAAATGAGAGATGAGATGACATTGCACACAGCTTTGCTCAGCATGGTGTTGGGATTGAAGGGACACCCTGGGAGTGGAATTGCAAGTGAGTCAATGTACTTTTCATGTCTCCCGGTGCTCATCTGCATTCCTCACCCATCACCCACCAGCCTGGTCAGCGAAGGTGTCACAAAGGTGTCCAGCCTCCTCTGTCACCCACTGCTCCAGGGATTTCTTGCCCACACCGAAGTTGCGCAGGGTAGACACAGAGAATCTCCGCTGTTCTCGCCATTGTGGCCCATAAGGTGCGAGAATCACACCTGTAGACACATGTGTGTAACCAAGGCTACCCTGCTCTGCTGCCCACTGTTTCTGTCATTCCTCTTCTCCTGTGAGATCAGTGTTACCCATAACTTCACACCACACTGAGCCCCCCAAAGCCTCACATCCCTACCCCTCTCCAGCATGCTAAAGAGGTTCCCTGATGAATTTCAGTGGCCTTTGATGAATGCTTAGTGGCCTTATCACCTGTATTATGCCCTGTTTTCCTCTGCTCACTGTCCCCATATATGGCTCTGCACTGTTCTCTACCCACACACAGCCTTTGACCTTTAGCTTTGGAATCGATGTCCGAATGTAGAAAGATGGGTATTGGAGTACGGTCTGAAGTGTCCTCTCCATGGTTCAGCAGCACTTCCCGCACCGCCTTCAGGCCATTGACCACGACCACAGGCTTCCAGGCCATCTGCAGGCTGAAGATGTCACCATAGCGTTGTTGAAGCTGAAGAAGAGGGACAGAGCACTTAGAAAGTGGAGGTCACACAGAGCCTAGAACCAGGCATTGGCTCAGTATCTGTGTGTGTGCTTGCACAATTCTTGTATGTGTGCAGATAGTTGTGTGTATGTGTATTTGTGTTGTTTATTTTTGAACCTTGGTCCTCACATACGCTGGACAAATGCTCTTCCACTGAGCTCTATTTCTTTCCTGAGATCGGGCGCTCTGTGCCTGGGGCATCACATTTTGTTTCAATTTTTTTTTAAGGACTTCATTTTCTAAAATGAAATATAAATTAAAGTGATAGAAAAAAAGAAATATGTAACAATGCCATTGTGTAGAATGAATAGTGTTGAGATCATTGGCAGCTTCTTTAGCAAAGGACTCATAGTGCATTGGTCACCCAGCTGTAAACTCATCAGGGCCAGGAATCTTTCCTGGGGCCACTCAGCATCTCATGACACATGAAGAAACTGTTTCCTTGAGATGGGCAGTGAGTTCAGAGACCACAGAACAGTAAGAGATTCAAGCAAGCACAGTCAGTCTCTCCATTTGGTCTCCTCACAGACAGGCTGCACTAGACTTGTGGTCTTGAACCTCATCTGTGATAGGGCCATAAAGTACTTGGGACGTTCATGAGTGTTCATCTACCAATCAGATGTGAATCCTGCTGCCACACCCTCTCTCACTCCCTGCATTTTGCCTCTCCCAAAACTCCTGCCTTAGAATTTTCAGAGTGTCCTCAGGCACTGCCACCAGGAAGCTGTTAAGCTTTTCCACCCAGGGCCCAGCTTTCTGTCTAACAACTCCACACCCCATGTTCTGCTATTGATATTGTACCCTCTGTTACCATCCCCTACTGACTCCCTCACCTTGTACAAGCTGTATGGCATATTCTTTAAGTCCACGTGCAGCAGATTTCCCAGCACAGGCAATGGCACAGGTCCTGGTGGGTAGCGAGAAGTCCAGCGCTGACGCCGGTGCATCAGATCCACCAGCAATATGAAGATGACTGTGAATATGGCCACAGACCACAGGCCATCCCCAGCCAGCAGCTCCATGGCTGCCTCACTGCTGCCTAGTCTTTCTAGACAACAATGACCAAGTGTTCACAGCATCCTGGCATCAGGAAGTCCCACAGCTTAGAAGGTGCCACCTTATAAAGGACTACCAAAGTTGGCCTTTGACCTCAGTCACTAGATTCTCTGTTTGGCCAAGTGCAGAGTGTGGGGGTAAGAGACCTGCGGTCTTTCCCAAGAGGTGAGCACAGTGATTCTGCTGGTCTGATCTGGCATGCAGATGTCCAGTGGAATCTCAGATTTAATGTGCATAATTGGTACTTGTAGAAAAATCATCTGGTGTACCACCCATGCTCAGCTTGAGGACACTGTCTCAGAAAACAGGAAGACCTCATCAAAGCTTCATGGAGCAGTTGTTGTCAGGACATGAGGGTCTGACTGTCAGTACCAGTCAATGGTTTCCATGGATGTGTGTGCATTGGGGGGGGGTGTCTCCTGCTGTTGTGGGAAGGAGGCTGCAGTCCCTGTGGGTGAGGAAGGGGCGGTGGGGGAAATGCATATAGAGCCTCTGTGGTTGAGAGAGGCTCAGTGGAGTCAGGCATCTGGGGCTGCTGTGTGTGAGCAGCTCCACCTTGGCCTTATAAAAGCACTGACTGGACTTCAGGACAGCAGCAATGTTCACGGTCAGGAGTGGGGAGACAGAAATAAATGTGCTCTGGTCCCTGATTGGCTCAGGCTGGTGCCTTCCTCCTGGCTTCCCCCTGGACCTTTCCAGGGTAACTCCTGACACCTGATGGTTGAACCTGGACATTAGTTGTCACACTTTCTGCCTCTCATCAGGTCCCACCTCTCCTCTGTGTGTGATGTCCGGCATCAGGATAGAGAACAATGGTGCTGACTGGGTGCTGCCCTCAATGTGGGATGGGAGGACTCAGGCCTGCTTATCCTTCTCCAGGCTAAGTGAGTCCCTGTGAGTTAAGTTTAGCACTGAGTAGGTGACAGATGTCACACACAGGTCTGTCATCAACTCAGGAGAGATGACTTGATGCTGTGGTAAACATCTGCCTTCTGTCACAGTATGCCCTTTTTATCTTATTTCCATGTCCTGTCAGTCAGGTTAACAATGTAGCCTTTCGGGATCAGCATGACTTCAGGGTTCTGGGGTCTTGGTGTTGATATCAGCTGCACAGGTGTGCCATGTCTACAAGAGCAGGCTGGAACTGAGTCCCTGCTGAGGTCATGAGGGTTCAGGGGTGACTCCAGTTCATAATTCTCTGTACACATGTCAACAGATGCCTTATCACTGTCCTTTGGACTCCACCAGAGGACAAATGGAACCTGGGCATGTCTGTGCTTGTATGTCCTGTGGGCCATTTCCCTCTGCTGGCTTCAAGTGCTTGGCTTCATGGAAGTCAGGACCCCAGTGAGGCCAGCAGCCATTTCTTTGTAGGTGCTTTTTTTTCCTCTAGGCATGATGGGAAATGCAAAGAGAGATGGCCTGGGGATTTTGAGGTGGCTCACTGGTGTGACCTTGACTCTTGAGAGTGCTCCCTTGGGAAAACCTGGTTTGGGCAAAGGAAGGCCTCGGGTTTGGGGAAGTTTGTGAGGCTTTCATACAAGCATAGTTACTTCATTTTTCATCGTCTGAGGCCACTGCAGGAATGTGGTCAATTATGATAGGATGGTACCTATGGAATCACTAACTACATTAGCAATGTTATAGAAGACAAGGACTTGGAATGTAAAGAAATACAGAATTTATAAATAGTTTGATTTAAATGACAAACGAAACATGAGAAAACCCTCCAAAGACACAAACAAAT
>PVIH01008589.1:0-11528 GCA_004025045.1 Sigmodon hispidus
CCAAGGACCCAGCAATACCACTTCTGGGTGTATACCCTAAAGAGGCACATTCACACTCCAAAGGTATTAGCTCAACTATGTTCATAGCAGCATTATTTGTAATAGCAAGAACCTGGAAACAACCTAGATGTCCCTCAACTGAAGAATGGATTAACAAACTGTAGTACATCTACACAATGGAATACTACTCAGCAGTAAGGAAAAATGATATCCTAAAATTCGCAGGCAAATGGATGGATTTGGAGAATATCCTCCTGAGTGAGGTATCACAAACTCAGAGAGATAAGCAGGGGATGTACTCACTCACTAGTGGTCTCTAAACAAACAAACAAGAAAAAAAGCCAAACATGCCCAAGCGGCAAACCACAACCACTGAACAGCTTGGGATCGGAAACACCCTGGACTGACCCTTTGGATCCCACTCCACCTAGAGGAACACCTGACTCACTCTTGAGGGAGGGGGGACAAAACTGGATTTGGCCAGAGGTGGAGACTGATCTAAGCATTATTGGGTCAGTGGGACCATAGGACTGTCTGCTCCCTGCCCAGGGAGGGGATGGGGAGTTGCAGAGAAGAAAAATGATCATATGTGGTGGGAGGGGGAAGAGACTTTCAATAAGGACATACAGGGATGGAAAAAAAATTCAGGGGGAAAGCTGAACACAAAGAAAATATATGTGTAGTAATCTTAAAAAAAAAAAAAGTAGTCCTAAATGCTTATAAACACCACAAGAGAGTGTTTATCTGAAGAAAATAGTTTGTTAGTACAGATTATCTATAATTGTTATTTGATATTTGGTGTTAGGAATTTGTGCATAGTTTGGTATGGTTTACATTTACCCAGCTATCTAGTGGTGGATTTCTATGGATGCACATGAGAACGTGGCAGAAGGCAGTGGTGCATAGCAGGAGACCCTGAACACTGTGTCTATGTAGGAAAGAGCTTTATTGTCAGATGGGTATGGTTAGGATTAACAGAAGTTATGATAGCAGAGAAGGGAAGAAGAAAAGAAAAGGAGAGGAAAGGTAGGAGAGCTCCCAGGAGAAACAAAGGCGGATGCATATGGGAACCTGGCTTTAAATGGGGCTTGACGTCACTCAGAGGAGGGCACGTGGCTTTAGAGGCTGCTGATTATACACTGTCTAAAGTGGACCAACAGGATACAAAAAAAGTCAACTGCTGAACTTTGAAAGACAAAGTAGGACAGTAGGACAGTCCTTCAAAATTCCCGACTTCACGATAAAGTCTGTCAGAGATTCTAGTTTGATGCCCCAACGTTGCAGAGGAACCTAGGGTGACTGTCCAGGCAGCCCGATGTCTCTGTCATTGGGTAACATTTCATCCTTCTGGAACTAAATAGTTAAAGTTTTCTTTAGTTATAAAAGAAAGCAAATTAAGTATACAACTTTGGACTCACCAAGATAGAATAGATAATTATTTTTTTCTAGATTTGTCAGATACAAAGAGACTGGATATTGTAACTGTGATTCTTACTTGATAAGGTTTTGTTGTATATAATTTTACTATGTTCAAATTAAAATCTTTTTAAATTAGAACAAAAGGAAGAAATTATGTGGAGTAACCCTTTTGTGTACTGTGAAGATTTGTCACTGTGATTGATTTAATAAAGAACTGATTCAACAATAAAAAAAAGTTAAAAAAAAGAAAATATAGACTTTATTGTTGCCTTTAACCAAATATTTTCCCTTTAATGACAATAAAAAGAATATGGTGGCACCTCATAAACATAATAGAATTGCTCTTTAAAAAACAATTCTCTTACATATTCCATGTATAGTATAGTCTACACTTAAATTTGCCACATTTTTATTAGTTAAAACTCTCTTATAGGGCTGGAGACATGGCTCAGTAGTTAAGAGCACATACTGTTTCTGCAGAGGATCCAGGTTAGGTTCCCATCGCACATATAGGGCAGCTCACAACTGCAGTTTCAGGAAATCCAAAGCCTGCTTGTGTCCTCCAAGAGCACTTGCACACATGTGGTGCACACAACCTCATGTAGGTACACGCGTGCACGCACTCACACACACAAACACACACACACACAAAATATATATATATATAATGAATAAATTTTTTAAATGTGTCTCCTACCCAATATGGTGGCACATTCCTGTATTTCCAGCACTTTAAGAGGTTGAAACCAGTCTGGGCAATATAGCATGACCTTCAGCGAGTGCAAGAGGCTTCTCCTAATGCTAATGCCGAAAGTAGAATTGTGGTACCAACTCAGTAGCATATATGCTGTTGCCATTACCAGAAAATAGAGTTAACATTTTTACATCTGTTATTGGTGTGTGTGAGAGTATGTGTGTGAGAGAGCATGTGTGTGTCCACCCGTGCTTGCGCAGGAATACGTGCCACAGTGGACATGTGGAGATCAGAGGAGAATGTAGGAAAATCGGTTCTCTCCTTCTACCATATGGGTGCCAGGGATGAAGCTCAAATTGTCAGGCTTGGTTTGACAAAAGGTACCTTTTCCCACTGAACCATCTCACTGATTCATATTTTAAAATTTTAGTGAAATTATGGGCAAATAAGATAAAAAATGAGAAATCTGAAAATTATATCCAAAGCACCTACTATGTCACATTTTTGGATGTTTCTAGGACATCCCAGGGAAGCATTCTCAGCTTCTGTCAGGAAATAGTTTTAGTAGATTGCCCACCTCTGAGTAAACTGGTGGATCACCACTCAACTAACTGAAACTGTCCAAAGATCCTGGAGCTTCCTTATTTGAAGAAATACTCTCATCAAAGACTATTCTTATAGTCTTGACCTTATTTTTCTAAAATCTTTGGTTGGGTACATAACCAGATATCAAATCATTCTATGAGGACTACCAAATGTCTGAGACACAACTTGAAATTATATCTGCCAACCTTAACCTCACACAGGGACTATCCATATGAGCATCTATCTGTGAAAAGCTATCATCACTGCTTACACAGAAGCAGGATTATAAAAGCCATACTACTTCTTAGACTGATTCATTTTATGTGTATGAGTGTTTTGTTTGTATCCATGTCTGTATATCTCATTTGTGTCTGATGCCCATGGAGGAAAACAAAGTGTCAGATCTCCTGGAACTGGAGTTACAAATGGTTGTGAGCCAACATGCAGGTCCTTGGGATTTAACCGAGGGACCGATGTGAGAGCCACAAGTGATCCTAATCGCTGAGTCACTTTTTCAAGCCCTCAGGAATACTATTTTTAAATGTAAAGATACTGAAACTGAAATGGTTTTTGAAAATGTAAAGTATTACTGTGATGAGTGCACTGTGTCATAACTTGCTCTATTAGTGTGAATTCTTGGAAGGCCAAACTCCCCTTGAATTTAGTCTCCCCTGACCTCAGGCCCAGTTTTCCAGAGCCATGTGATATGGTCCACATCAGTGCTGATTAATCACGTTGATTATGCTCTCAAATGTGATGACACTTCTGCTTTGTCTTTGGAAACAAAAAAAGATGCATTGCATGTCAAAAGAGACAGGATGACTTACTCAGGATAGGTGACCTGCATCAGTTTTGTATTTTTCTTAATAATAATTTATCCTTGTCTTAGTCAGTGTTCCATTGCTGTCAGAAGATACTATCACCAAGGAAACTTATAAAAGAAAGCATTTAATTGGGGACTTGCTTACAGTTTCAGAAAGTTAATCCATTATTATAATGGCTGGGAGCATGGAGGCAGGCAGGGAGGCATGGTGCTGGAGAGTTTACATCTGACCTGAAAATTGTTAGCAAAGAGAGAGGTAGCTAGACTGGGCCTGGGGGGCTTTTGAAAGCCCAAAGCCAACTCTCATTTACATACCTCCTCTGACAAGGCCACACCTCCACAGCTCTTCCTAAACAGTTCCACTAACTGGGGACCAAGCGTATCTGAGCCTCTGGGAGCCATTCTCATTAAGCCAAAACAATTTCTGGGTGATTTAATGGCTTTGGGGCTGAGTGTGGGCAAATGGACATGCTGTGTGTGATCCGGGCATGTTAACCTTGCAAGTTCAGCCTACTGCAACCCCGAAGGTACTGAAGATTAGGTCTGCCCTGTTCTCCCTCCGTGCCCTATGGTTTCATTTTCATGGATGTCTCCAGTCCCCTCGTCAAGAATTTCATTATAATTAATCCATTCATTCACTATAAGAAATAATTTCGTTATTATGATTCCATTAGAGTTTGCTAATAGAAAATAAATGGGCTAGCTTGAGAATCAAGGCCATCTCATAGTACTCTCTTTTCATTTTGAGAAAGATATAATGGAAAAAATAATAGGTTTTTTAATTTTTAAAACAATACAATTAACATTTTTAAAGGCTTTTATATTTGTGTGTGTATGTGTGTGTGTGTGCTCCCTTTATGTATCTACATGCACCACAGGTGTGCAGCACCAATAGAGACCTAAAGAGAGTGCTGCATCCCTAGAGGTGGAGTTACAAGTACTTGTGAGCCACTTGCTGGTGCTGAGAAATAAACCCAGGTCCTTAGCAGAACAGCAAGCATTCCTGAGTTACTGAATATCTTTCCAGCCCCCCAGGTGAATATTTAGAGCAAAATTTTTCTAATTGATAGGCACCAGCAAGCAACTACTGAATAGATAATGAGCTACTAAAATAATATGCACATACATACAGGCAAAATACTCATACCGATAAAAAGAAAATAAATAAACCCTTAAAAGGTACTTTGGAGGTTTAGAGTTAAGTGGTTAAGAGTATTGGCTGTTCTTCCAGAGGTCCTGAGTTCAATTCCCAGCTCACAACCATCTATAATGGGGTTTGGTGCCCCCTCGTGGCGTGTATGCAGGCAGAACACTGAATATATAATAACTTTTTTAAAGGTACTTTGGAATGAGGCTGAGGCTGGCAAGATATACCAGTGGGTAAAGGCTCTTGCAGCCAAGCTTGATGAGCTGAATGCAATCCCTGGAATCTACATGGTGGAAGAAGATATCCAGCTCCCTTTAACTTCCACACATGTGCTGTGACATGCACACACACACACACACACACACACACACACACACAGGGCACATGCATGTGCACTGAAACAATTTTGAGAGAAAAAGAGGAAAAAGAATGTGTGTTTGTGTGTGTATGTGTGTGTGTGTGTGTGAGAGAGAGAGAGACAGAGAGAGAGAGAGAGAGAGAGAGAGAGAGAGAGAGAGAGAGAGAGACCACGTCCAAGCTTCCACCACTCAGGAGGCTGAAGCAAGAATTTTGTCAAGGTGAGGCCAGCCTGTCAAGTGAGTTCCAGATCTGCTTGACTACAATGTGGCATATTGTCTCAAAAAAAAAAGAATTACATAAATTACATAAAGCACTATTTCCAAATCTGTGAGTAAACTACAGAACTTTGAGGTAAGAGGGAATATAAGTTAGAAATTCTCGAACATTCTTCTCATCTCTTCTACACAGAAAAAAAAATCCCAGAAAATTATAAACTTACTATTTCTTACTTTTCACAATTATATGACATTTTCTCATTGCCTAGTTCTGAAATTCAATCCTTTGGAATTCCTAGTTTGTCCCACATGATTGAATGGAATGTTCAGCATTTTTTTATATTATGCCTCATTAGGCAAGAAATCAACCAAAATAGACATTTATGATGGACTCAAAGTTCTCTCTTCTTAAGTAAATACACACACTAAACATTTTAATAAACCAAGCTTCTAAGTACAGCCATGCCAGTGTAAGCAGCAGGGATTGGTTCCAGACCCCCTGTGGAGCTCTGGACATAAAATGCTGTAATATTTGAACAGAATCTACACACCACCTCCTGCCTACTTTAAATCACTCTCATGCTCCTTCTAATACCTAATGCGATATAAGACATCCATTATACGATATTCTTTAGAGAACAACGATGAAGAAATGTCTACAAGTGTTTAGTGCAGGCACCACCATAGCAGACCATAACTACACAGTGCCCAGGCCACAGCTGACTGAATCTGCAGATATGGAAACCCTGTCATTTAAGCAACCATGGAACACTGATATCAATGTATTGCAAAAGACAGGGAGACCTAAATCTGAGGACAAATAACTAGGAGGTGCCTAAAGGTTGGCTTTCTGTATAGTGAAATGAATTGTCTGAAGAAATCAATGGAGCAGCGTGAGAGATGGTATGACTTATGATATTCACACAAGCCACTGCTTGGGGTCACTGCTAATTAACTGGAGACTTTGGTGGCAAATCCCAGGAAAGCTAAAGATGGTTTAAATGATCAGGAGGACTGCTTACTTATGAGAAAAGACAAAAGAAACAAAAAAACTAAAGGGTGATTCATAGTAAATTTCATTTTACAAAAACTATTGAGCATTCAGGGACAAACTGTTCTCCAGTGGGACCGACAGAAAGGGATGCCATAAGTTTCAGTACAAGAAATTAGACTCAAAACAGCAGACTTTATAATAATGAGAATCTGAAGCTTTAGCCTGGATGACTAGAGTGTGACAAATATGACCACTTGAAGCCAACTCTAAGACACTGAAGTACAGAATGAAAATGGGAAATCAAGTCCAAAGGGTCGGAGAGGAATGTATTCCCTGAAAAAGGGCTGGTGAGGAGATTAGGATGGTGTCTCCTGGCACATCACAGAGCTTTCTGAGATGCTTTCTAACTCAGTGGTTCTTGCAAAGGCAGGGCTCCAAGCAAGCTACTCTGCCTCAGTGGGTCCTCAGTTCTCTTTTTTCTACTTCCTTCTGTCCATTCAAGCACATGCTTTCAGCTTCCTTTCCCGCCACATAGGCACCATCATGAGATGTAGACATAAACCACTTGTGAGAAGATCTTATTTTGGCCCGATCTTAAGAAGATATTTTCTCAACTGAAGATCTCCTGTCTCAGATCTGGCCTATAGGAAATTTTCTTGATTAGTGATTGATGGAAAAGACCCAGCCTATTGTGGAGAGTGCCACCTCTGGGGTGATTATCTGTAAGAAAGCAGGCTAGGCAAACCATGAGGAGCAAGCCAGCAAGCAGCATTCCTCCATGGCCTCTGCATCGATTCCTACCTCCGGCTTCCTGTCCTGCTTGAGTTCCTGCCCTTCTTAATGATCAAGAGTGTTGTGAAAGCATAAGGTAAATAAGCCCTTTCTTTCCTGATGCTTCAGTCATGATGTTTTATCATAGCAATGATAACCCCAACTAAAACAGTAATAACTTGTATTTCTATAAATGATACAAATTCCCATGCAACCTCCCATTCCCACCTTTGGAAGTAGCAGGATGGAATGGACAAAGAGAAGAATAAACTTCCCTGTTAGGGATCAATCAGTGCCACACATGGTAGCACACACATGTAAACCCAAGAGACTGAAGCAAGACAATCATAAATTCTAGGCCAGTCTAGACTGTATAACAATGCCTTGTCTTTAAAAAATAAGCTAATTTCTTGTATTTAAACACCCTCTTCCAGACACAGTCAAATCACAGTTTAAGCTCCCTAGGGCTCTACTCTTTGTCTCCAAAGATAGGGGCTGTTAGATACAGAAGGGTTTGCATACTCAGATGATGTGGCTAAGAGGGACAATTGACCCTAGTGCTATTAGAGATGGTTCCTATGCACTTAGCAACACCCTGCTGGTGACTTGTGGTCAGTTTCTTTTTTAGAAAAGCTGAAGGGTCTTTGCTTCGCTTTAGCTCAGGATGACCCTGACAGTCCTTGGCATCTGTCTCCTCTTCAGATTCCAAAAGTATCTGTCGGGTTGCAAATAGGGAAGTGCCATTGTCCTGTCTGTGCCTCCCGAGCCATAGGAAGAGTGTGGTTTCCACCCTTGACTTGATATACATAAGAAGTTTTAGGAAGCTGAAGAGGTTCCCAGTGGTTAGGGTGCTTGTTCTTACAGAGTTCAGGTTCAGTCCCCAGAACCCACATAGGAGTATACAACCATATGTTATGCCAGTTCTAGGCCTCTGGGAACACCAGGAATACATATAGTATACATACAGGCAAAGACAGCTATACACATCAATAAATTTATTAAGTATAAATAAATCTTTAAAAAAGTAATTATGAACCAAAGAATTCTCAAGCCTCTGTTCTGACCCTCTCTCTGCTTATGTGCTCTGCCTTCAACCAGTTCCACCCTCCCCACATCCTCCCACCCCAGGGTTGCATTTTAGGTAATGTTCATACTTTGAAAGGCTTTAACGTTTCCTAAACTCCATCATGGAACACCAGAAACAAACACCCTTGCTCTGAGTAGGCGAGCCAACAGGTCCACAATAACCCTTCCTCTGCCCATCTCTCCTCAGCTTGTATCTTTTGTTCTCCAGAAAGATGAAGTAGAATGGATAATGAAGGGGAAATGATTTTGCTCTTAATAACTTGTAGTCCTTAAATAATTATATGCCTTATAAAATAAAAGGATAGACAGTTTGTGACTAAAAAGAAAATACAACACTTCAGTCTGCTGCCAAGCAGGAGACAAGCAGGGGCAGTCCTCAAGGCTGTCTCAGTGGGACCCATGGAATTGCTAACAGCCCCACTCCAGGAGGAAAGAATCCTCCACACTGCTTCCTCCAGACTCTTTTTTAGTGGAGTAAAAAGCTTACTATTTTTAGTACTGGCCCTGTGTCCAGTACAAGATGACAGAAAATGTCTCTTCTTCGGTCTTGCAATTTGTGTGTATGTGTGTGTGTGTGTGTGCTCACTCTGGAGTGTGTTTCTTATGTGTGGGGATGTACCTGTGCATGTATACATGTTTGCACATACATGTAGTTTCTCAAGGTTGAAGACTTCAGGTCTCTCACTGAATCAGAGCTCACCATTTTGGCTAGTCTGGCTAGCCAGCTTGTCTCTGCCTCCTGTGTGCTGGGACTACAGGTGGACCACGCCCACCTAGTTTTTTCAGTCCTAATGCATGTGAAGCAAGAGCCTTGGTCAGGAGTCCTTTCCCTTCATACAATTATAAATTCGTAGTTGGAAGTTTCTGTCCCTCCAGAAACTCTTAAATACCCAGCAGGTGCTTCCCAAATAACTGATTCAGAGGCTTAATACTGCTTATGAATGCTCAGCTAGTACCTCAAGCTTATTACTAACTAGCTCTTATACTTAAATTAATCCATAATTCTTATCTATGTTTAGCCACATAGTTTGGTTCACTTTCTCAGTCCAGCATTCTCATCTTGCTTCCTCTGTGTCTGGCTAGTGACTGCTTCTCTGTCTTTCCTCTTCCCAGAATTCTCCTAGTCTGGTTGCCTCATCTATACTTTCTACCTGGCTACTTGGCTAATCAGCAGTTTATTAAACCAATATGAGTAACAAATCTTTATGGTGTAAAAGAGCATTATCCCACAGCAGCATAAGTTGATCTCTTTCTTCTAAATGTTTGAAAGCAGACAGAGCCAGGGCGGTGGAATACATCTGTAATCCCAGAACTTGGAAGGCTGAGACAGAAGGACTCACACAAACTTAAATCCAGCTATAGTGAGTGTCAGAGCCGCCAGGGTTACATACTAAGATCCTGTCTCAAATGGACTGGCGTTTCCTTTGATGGATGAACTGAGTTAACCAGTCATCATTGACAGGCAGCATTACATGACAATCTGTGTCTATCCAAAAGAGCTTGTGAGTATGTAAGAACAAGAAACGGGAAGTTACGTTTGCTGATCTACTAATTAATATTTGTATATTTTAATGAATCAAATTTATTAATCCCAAATGTTGCTCTCTTACGGACCAAATGTGTTATTTTCTACAATTTCATAATAATTAAATCGTCCCCCTTTTAGCTTCATCTTTTCTTCCTCTCTTTATCTTTCTGATCAGTATCTCTGCCTCGAAGACAGTCCTAGGCAATTAATGCAGCTACTACACATGCAGTTTGTAATGTTAGCTGCATTTAATCTGAGCAAGACTTGGATTTTATGACTTGACTTCCTCAATATGCAAAGTTCTAATGGTATCCTAAATTTTTTGTCCTGCAAGGTTTTTGGTGATATGTGTTTAATAGACTTTGACTTTATTTTTTAAAAAAAAGTTTTTAAGAGAGAAAATTTGTATGAAGCACTGCAGAAGCATCAATTTAATAGTAAAATGCTGCCTCCTTCTGGATAAATTGAATTATACATGAGAAATCTGTATAAACTGAGAAATCAGATATATTGTCTTGGGGGAAAGGGGAAGAAGAGACATGTTTTAAAGAATTTTTTAAAGAAAGTAGAGGCAAAAGAGTTAACTGGAAAAATTACATAAGTCTGTCTTTGAAGCAATGAATCACCTATACCATATATCTAATGCATGAGGTTTTGTTACCAAAGAAATGAGGTTTTTTACTCTCACTAATAAAAGAATTTAAGAACAAATTAAAAGAAGCTTGAAGACAGATTTATTAGCGTTTAAAAGAAAACCCCAGGGCAGACAGGCTGTAAATCTTGGCAGCTGCCTGGTGGAGGGAGGAGCAGAGAAAGCAAATGCTGTTGGTTAGCCTGTTGGTGGGTCTGCCACGTGGGAGATGAGCAGTCACATGGTGGGAGGGACGCATTAGAGAAAGTGTGAACCCAGGAGCTGGAGAGATGACTGTGGTTAAGAGCACTGCCTGCCCTTCAAGAGGACCCAGGCTCAATTCCTAGCACTTACATGGCAGCTCCCAACCTGTCATTCCAGAGGCTCTGATGCCTTCCTGTAGTCTCCCTGGGTGCACAGACATACATGCAGGCAGAATACCCATACAGTAAGATAAAATTTATTTTCAAATGAACTCCAGAGTACATGGGAATGATGCTTAGGAAAATGAAAGAATAAAACGAAAAGTTACACTGTAACTTACTTTTTAAATAAAACAGGCTGCATGAGCATGTTCCAGGGATTCATGCATGAGCGTGTACATGGGGGTCCCAGGAAAGAATTAAAGGATTAATAATTCTCCCAGTCTCTTTACAATAACTTAAGATGAATCCATCTTCCTATGGCATGATCCCTGGGCCAGAGGCTGGTCACACAATCTGGATTACGTCTTAAAGGAGCAGACCGCGGCATGCCCGCACCCAGAGGTAGATTCCATTCTTCTGGCTAGGAGGTGTCATCTTTTCCTTATGAACCTTCAGTGCTATATAGTAACATCCCTTCTCTGGTAAGGCAATACTAAAATTACTTAGGAGGTGAGCTGATCTTAGGAAGTAGGTATAATTTTTTCATAACAGTCTGGAGATTCAGTAAGGAAGCATGTATGTCTGGATAACAGTTTTAATTCCCACGCTCACAACCAGGAGGTAAGAAATCAGAGCTCCCCTTTAGGACTCCTGGCTAGAAAACCCAGGATGTTTCTGGAACTGTGGCTTTGACATCTCTGCCTTGAACTGCCTAGCCCTCTTTTCATGAATAATTCACTTAAGGATGCCTGTTCTAGTCCTGACAGGAGATAGGGAATCATAATTTCCTGTTCTGGAAAAACATCAGGATCGGGCTGGTGATACCAGTGAGGACTGGCACGTGAAACTCCATATCACCAATTAAGTTACAATCCTCCGTGGTCATGAAGAAGATCCAGACATACTCTCT